>OMLB01017618.1:2151-12794 GCA_900302555.1 Myripristis jacobus
AGTTAGGGTTCGGTTCACTGACTTGTAGCTGTTGGAGGCGCGGCACTGAAACTTGGCCTGGAAGTCGCGAGCTGACACTCTGTGGATGGTCAGCACCGCAGTGACCGAGCTGTGCTGTGAGGGCTGCACAATGGCACTGGAGCAAAAAGACACAGTTTGGTTCAGCATGAAAGCCAAGAAAAAAATTGACCTGATGTGGAGTCTGTCCCTCAACACTTCACCACAGTGTCATTCTTTACACGACCACTAGATGTCACTTAACTTTAAAATGTAACTATACTGTAGTCTACTGTGTGAATAATTCAAGTCTCCCTTCTTCACAGTGATCAGATTGGTATATTGATTGGTATATCGATTGGTATACTGATTGGTATATTGATTGGTATATTGAATGGTATACTGTGTAAATTCTTTTTCTGCTCACCTGTCAACATTCATTGTGTATCCAACTTCGTCACGGGCAGAATTCCCATCAATGAACCACCCAACACTACATCCATATAGCAAGTTCTTTCCACAGTAAGCCGTGCAGTTCAGTGTCGCACTGGTGCCTGAAAACAAAGTAAAATGCAACAAAGTCAGTTTTTCCACCATTGGTTCAGGCCAGAGAAAACAAACCGGAGGTTGGAGACGGTTTCACATTAGCCGGCTTTCCACTGTGTCGCCAAACACGGGCGTGCTAGCTGCATTTCCATTGTCTCTTCCGGTCTCTGCTGGCTCCTCGGTGGGGCTCTAAGGGCCAGTTTCCAGATGCAGATAGCCCAGAGAATCCCTATGGGCCAGACAGTGCTAACCGAGCTCTGAGGCGGAGCTAAGGCTCGTGGGCGGGGCGTACCTGGCTTTGGGCGGTGAGATGGTGCAGCTGATAAGTACAGATGTCAGCATCAGCGGTCAAAAATAGAGAACAAGCGGCAGTCCTGGTCAAACGAGGACATTAGGGCTCTGCTCACTCTCTGGGCAGTGGACAATGTCCGACGTCAAATCGGCACTGTTTGCCGAAACAGATCGGACAAAAACGGAAAAACTTGAAAAAACCCGTTCCATTCTGCAGCAGTTAGCTGGTGGCAGGTATGATGACTTTAACCACTTGCTTCCAACTTCCCACTCGCATGCATTTGCACCAACATGGCATGTGATTGGCGGATTACAGGGCAAGAGAGTGGGGTTATCGGTACAACAGTGAAAACGCACATGCTTTGTTTTTGTTCAGCACCGTCTGGCTCAAAGACAGGCCTAGCTCGCGGCGGCACGAAGGTGGAAAGCCGCCTGCTGGTGTCCTGACCCACCCAGCTCCAAGTACATTATCCTGCTTTTCAAAATACTGATTACAAGCTGAAGTTATTTACAAGCTGGTGCAAAAGCCCGGTCCTGTACCCGGAAAGCCATCCGTGACAGTTTGAGAGACTTGTTGTGTACACAGGACGTGAACAAGAGACCAAACTCAAGTTCTTGTTTCGCAGCACAAGGTTGTCCGACTTTTCTGCTTTAGACTTCTTGTGTGATCCCGATTGTGCATGTTCTGCTTGGTAAAGTGGTTTAACAGGTAAACTCAGGAACAAACTGCAGGTGATGCATCATCACTATTTATTCAATGCATCCCCTCGAATTCACGTTGGTGGTGATGAATTCACAAGTGTAAGACTGCCAGGGCATCTCGCAGCAGAACAACACAAGCTGCATCACATGTACAACATTATCAGTGGGTATACTCCATAACACATGTGTTCTCAAATAACTGAAACCTTACCTGCATCAACAATCTGCACGTCAGAGGTTGGAGTGATGATTTGTGGCGATTGGCGGACAGAGGTCTCTGCAGGTTAGCAAAAGAAAACACAAGGATGAGCCTTACATTGTTCTCATTTCTATTCTGCATAGCACTTCATAGTGTGTTTAATGATAGATAATAGATAACTGGCTGTGGTGCAACTGTACATGCTCCCACTTTAGCAAACACTGTGTTGAAAATGAGTTCATGTTGCGCCACTAGATTCCAAATGTAATCCTAAATTATCCATGCCTAAATCTGACATATGGCCTGTTAACATGAGAAATCTTTAGGTTTCAGCTCTTGAAACAAAGCCTGGGCTGCTGGGTTCAAATGATTGTGGAAAAGTGCTGGCAGCAGTGGCCTTTTACACAAACACACAGCATGTGATATCATTAGCTCACTGTTCAGTCACGTAAACAAACCATGTGAGTCCTGACAGCGCTGAAGCTAAACCGAAGCCAGCAGCTGGGACGGTGACAGTGAGCAATTATTAGGCAATTATCGCTATTTTTGTAAGGAAAATCTACGTCGATGTTGTGCTGTTCCTGTTTCCCAGTCCACTGCAGTGTAGCCTCTCACTTTAATCCTAACCTAAACCATGCCTACAGCTCCTCTGATGGGTCTGCTCTTTTTGAACCTTCCCATGATGCTTCAGCAGCCACATGTGAGGGTTATTTTTTGAACAGCCATGGACTACTTTCCTGGTTTTCCAGGACGTGACGGCGGTCGGTGACAGAAGATAAGACGATCACAGTCACTGAGCGGTGTGTGAGGTCAAATCAAACAAGTTTGTATTACTAAATGGTCCTTCTTCTTCTTTTGAATAACGCCTGCAGCCTGCTACCAGTCAACACAGTGTACGCTGATGTGTACAGCTGTGAATCGAGGTTACAACAAAAGCAATAGAAAACTGCTGAGAAGCAACAGAACGGTGTTCAATCAAAAGTGTAATGCGAGAGTTCTGAGTGTGTGAATAAGCAGGCGACTACTTACTATTTTATTTTATTTTTAAAAAAATTTTTTAGAAAATGAGAGTGGTTTGAGGAGAAGGTAGATCGTGGAGCTGTGACCGTTGAACACATTTTTCCATCCATCGCAGTGATCCGCACACCGCTGAAGGTAGAGGAAGATTTACCACCAATTAACTTTTCCTGAAACCACTCTCCTCTGTTTTCTTAATATCCAAAGACGTGCATTTCAAATCCACATGATCCACTGTGTAAATCAGACAGCTTTTCACTTTGATGGATCCAGGCTAACGACTCCTGCAGACTTCAAGTCTTTATGCTAAGCTAACACAAAATGCTACCCACAGGAACCGGATCACTGGACGTACAGAGGTGAGAATGGTGTCTAACATCTGGTCTCAGTCTGGGGAAGTTGGAAAAAGGGGATTTTGCCCAAAACATTGCATTCCTTTAAGCCTACAGCTAAGGAACCCAAGACAGCAGACAGCGGTGTGTGTGCTGACTCAGTCCAACCTCACACGGGTTAAACAAGGTGTGTTTTTTATTTGTTTGTTTTTTTAAAGCTTTGAATGCTCTCTCACCTTCTATCTGGAACATTCTGGAGGCTGTGGAGTTGTACACTCTGTTGTTGTACGTGAAGGTACAGACGCATGTGTACATGCCCTCGTCAGCCTTGGTGACGTTGTACAGCCGCAGGATTTCTTCATGTTTGCCGTGAAGGAGAGAGAAGTTCTGAGGCGGAACCGAGGCGGGGCGGGAATAATGAGCGGGGACAGAAAAAAAACTGTTATAATACATAAAAGTGTTCTCATCCAACAAGCCAGAAAATATTCCTTTGAACTCCCACGCCAGAAACACATGCTTGATTGAATTTAACTGAACAAATATCTGCTGGGGAAAAAAAAGACAAAAGCAGTATAAGAACATTTTCTCTCTCCTGTGCTAATATCCTGACATGAAGTGAGACTAATCCAATCCTTTCTACATTTTTTCCATCTATATCTTCTTAGACAGTTGTGGTCCATCTGTTGTCTGTGCATTGTGTCTGTCCTCGATGCACTCTTCATTCATTGTTTTTCAACTCAGTGTTATGTTTTTTATGCACGTTTCAGAATAAAAGCATCAGCTGAATGCCTAAATTTTAACTGTAAATAAGACTTAAACCTGCTCAGACTAAAATATATAGAATTAGCATATGCACCACCAATATTTCCATGAGTCTGGGTCACTTGTTGAAAAGCCTGACATATGTGATATATCTTAACTTAAATGACACTCAGAGGAAAACAATAAACACAATTCTGAAGATTAAAGCATAAGTTTTGACTGTCCCATAGCAGAAAACGACCACAGTATATCTGCAGGGGGTTGTCAATCAACACCAAAACCTGCGTTATTCCTTGGAGTTGCTGAAGTTTCTGGATTACAAAACTCATTTGTCTGTTTTGGGGGCAAAAAAGGATCAATATCAAGTCAATAAAAGTCAGAGATTACTTAAAGCATCTTTAAAGATCAGGGCACAAGCGACCCTGCCTGGCCAGGACCCGCCCCCCTCAGGTGCAGCCACTTCACCTGGACGATGGGTTACATATCCTGCCCTCAGAAACTGAAGTGTAAGTCTCGTCATTAAATATTGGAATGACCTCTATCGCACACCATTTCTGTTGAGGTTTGATTTGATGTTAATATGTTTGTTCTCTCTTTGCAGAGCACGAACCGCACGTGCACTGCAAAAAAAAATCCACAAAGATTTTTTAATCTCCAATTCCTGCCTCATCTATGTGTCTCTGTCAAACACACTCAGCCTAGCCCACTGAGCATCACATCTGAGTCTGAAGTGTCTCCTTACCCTGTACCAGGTGAGATTTCCACCCTCGTCCGTGCATAAGCTCTCGATGCTCTGCAAGCAGGGGATCACGGGGTTTCGGTCAGGGACTCGGACCGTGAGCAGGAGTTTTCTGTTTCTTGCAGGGTGGACGGTGACGTCTGTGTAATAGCAGTATGTTTCTCCTGAGGATAAGTTATGCCTAGGACAGAAAAGTTAGTTAACAGTGTAAAGCATTAATCAAAATACAGCTGCAAATGCAAAATACAATACAAAAAAAACATGCATTTTTATGTTGTTGTTTTTTTTAAAACTTGGACAGACTAAATTTCCTAAATTTTGTGCTGTTTTTCAGTTCTTGGATGGGTTTTGCGACATGTTTTTCATTGAACAAAGACAAGTGGAAGGTTTGAGTGATAGGTTTTTAAATGTTCAGGATGTTGAAGTTACACAGAGACGATAAAATAACCCTTTTCATTATATTCTGTTGGAAGATATTTAAAGCAGTGTGAAAGGAACTGCATCTTATTTTTTTGCAGTGTAAGCAGACATTTTTATGTCTGTCAATTTGTTCTAATCCTAATTCTCCTTGCGGTGGGGGGCAAGGTGGCTGATGGGTAATGTGGTCTTAATGTGGAGAAACACGAGCATTAGCAATACGACAGTTGACTGAACTCGGTGATCTCAAGGCATGATTATTTGATAGTTTAGCTATGACAAACTGGTGTTTCAAATTGTGTTAAGCAGTTTTCTGATCACTAGACCACTTTGTAAACTCACAAAACCACTCCTCCTAACCAGAGGAGTACCGATACAGTACAGTAGGGAAAAATGTGGGCTTTTCATCAAAGTGAGGTTCACCATTTTTTCTGCTGATTTTGTCCCTGAGCTCCAGCAGAGCAAAAATGCAAAAAAAAAGCTGCAGCTTCGACTACAAGGTAAGCTTTGAATCAAGTTTTCCCTGTCACTGCATTCCTGAATTATTAAGCACTTGCATGGTTGATGTGAAATTTTGATTTGTTTATATGCAGAATAAACGATTTGAATGAAGTTGAAGCAGTGAGGCAGCGCTGAGGAGGGCAAAGGAGGAGTTTGTCATGGGGCTGATAGAGAAATTTTAAAAGCTGAAACCAGCAAATAAAAACAGGCTGATCAGAAAACGAGTCCCAAACTGCAAGAGGAAATTTTACTGCAACAAAGGCACATAATATTGCTTAATGTAGGTTTCACCTGGTGACGTAGCGGCCGGAGTCATTAGTGCGGAGGCCGAGGAGGAAGAGCTCGGCTCCTCGGTGGTGGATCCTCTCCTCCTGGTCAGAGGAGAAGTACTCGTCCTGGGAGCCAAGCCGGTGCCAGGTGAAGTCCTCCACCGAGAAATCCCTCCAGAACCCGGTCAAAACGTCCGGCACAATGCGCAGCGCCTCGCCTTCCGTCGCGTGAATGTAGTTGACATCAAACTCCTCACATTCTGGCTCTGACCTCTCTGAATATGTGGGGCAAGATGGTGAAGACTATGATGATGATGATGATGATGATGATGATGATGGTCTTTCCTGGATCGGTTTAAAGCCCTCAAAGAAACCCAGACTCTTACATACTGACTACCCCAGTACAGAGCAGATGCAGGACAAATCCCACTGTGACAACCAGGTCTTCACATACAAGCATCCTGGTGTTCAGGCTTTGGCTCCTCTAACTATGTGGAACATGATGGTGATGATGATGATGATGAAGAAAAATACCATGCAACAAATGATCTATTTGTAAATCTGATAATATAGCTGTTAATATGTGGCCATGTTTTGTATGCCTATCTCTATCTTATCTCAAAAAGTTACACTTAGATTTGCATGCAACGTTATGGAAAGATGAGTTATGGTCCGAGAGCGTGCTTTTCTCTTGTCCTCTCTTGTCTTTTCTTTTCTCTAGCACGGGTCACTCTCTGGCAAGCAGGAAAATCGTCTGCAAGGTGTTATGAAGGTGTACAGAAAAATCGCGATGCAGAACTAAAAGGTTCAAAAAATCATTTACTCCTGCCGTCATCAGCCTTGTAAACGCCACCCTGTAATAGGCAATTTGTGCCGGCATTTGTTGTTGTATTTATTGCTTTGTTTGATGTCTATTTTTCAGTGCTGGCTGTGAACCAAACTGCCCCTAGGGGAAAATCAAATTACCTTAAACTTTGAGAAAGAGCTGATTAACTTTGGTGGGCATGGCCTGTCACAAAAAAGACACAGAACTCAACCACACACCTAACTGTTGAATGTGAAAGTTGAATAAACAAAAAATACATAAATAAAGAAAAATTGTAAAAAAATTCCTCCTCTTCAAAGGGTGAAAAATAAGAACTGACTAAAGTTGAATTTGGTGACATGGAAATGGCATATCTCAAGAACAGAATTAAAATGCATTGATTTGCCATAGTGGCACAACCATTCATGTCGAGCATGTTGGAACAGAGTTGTGAAGCTCACATTCCTGAGGGGAACAACAACCCATCAATTTTCACAGGCCAATGTGATGGTCCATTGGCACATTTCAACTCTTAGATAGACATGAGACTCACCCGGTCGAATCATTTGTGCAAATAAATAAGACGTGTGATGTAAATCTACATGATCTATTGAGTAAATAAGAGACCCTCAGAGCTGCTGTGAGGTCGGCTCCCATAGACTTCAAGTGTTTATGTTAAGCCTGTCTGTCTGGGGGGTTGGGAAAAGGGGAATTTTTTGGGCATTTCTGTATTATTTGACAGTCACAGCAGAAAGAGACAGGACACTGGACACAGCCCCAGTACATGGTACACACCCCTATACGGTGAGCTACCTGGGTGCCCCAGAAAAAGTGATTTTGCCCAAAATGTTGGAAGATTCCCTTAAGGACACTGCGGTATCTAACTTAAGACTCTGCTGGGGCCCCGGCTCCTGAGCAGCTGCTGAGTTCTGCAGCAGATACACCTGGACACAGTGCGGACGAGGATACACACCTGAGTCTTGGCCTCCACACACAGACGCCACCGCTGAGCTGAGGAGCAGAAGCCAAAGAGCATCCATCACAGAGCTGAGGGACACAGAGACAGAACATCCACTCAGCTCAGACTGTACAGCAGGTTCCTGTTGTTTTACCTCGTGCTGAATAAGAACCTCAAAGAAAGACACAGGAACCGAACAGGTAGCTGTGCATCAGTTCTCCAAACGTGAACTCACAACTCACGGCGGGAACCACCCAGAAAAATCATATAAGTTTAGCAACCCCGTGCCCTGACAGGGCTCTGTATCAGGATTCTGCAGAAAATGCGTTGCAGCTTGACTGTAATTGCAACTAAATGCTTCATTTACTGTTGGCTAGCTTACACTCACAATCCAGCGCATTTGATGTTTTGCGGGGAAAAGCTTCTGTAGTTAAAAGGACAAGATTTCCCTCTGAGATGAAGGACCAGGAAAAGGTCGCAATAAATGATAATATTCAAGTAATTTGGCAGTACTTCAAAACCGGACTGAAGTACAGGACTGCAGGAGATGGAAGAGGAAAAAAAACTGAAACTGGACATTCATTTTCATGCTCAGACCTCAGATTGTCATACTTATAAATAAAAAAGTGAATACTGATTATACCCAAATTTCCAACTTATAATTCCAAGTTTGTTTGCTTTTTGTTCGTTTCGCTCCGGGAGCAGACACACAGTTCGTTCTTTTTGCTGAAACGTATTTTGTTGACTCCGTGAAAACAGTGTTGTCACTTGCTGGAAATTTCCAAATCGGAATTGCACGCTGAGAAAATTCCGGATCGCGCACAGAGACAGCTCATGGGTCTGTCACTCACTCATGATTCACCATCAGGAGTCTGAACCTCCACAATGCAAACATGATGGATCTGACTTTCACTTCCCTGCCTCCTGCAGCTCTGTGATTTTTGATTTTTTCCCCAAGTTTTTTTCCCGTGAGTCAGCGATGCTTGTTTGTTTTGGATTATGTTAAAGACATTACTGATTACTGTTAAGCCGGTGCAGCAGCCTGACTCATCAGCTCCATCTGGCAGGATCGGTGCCGCCCCAGGAAATTTTCCTCCCTGGTAAAATATTTCGTAAACCTTTGGCTTTAAGTCAGCGGGCATCCCTATGGCCTCGTCTTGAACCCCGCAAAGCTATGACAACCTGGCTGATTTGTTGTCTTTCAGAGGCTCATTTTTAAAGCTTGAGGAAAAACTTGAAACTAGACAGCTAAGAAATCGTCAAACAGGCAAAACATCGCTCCAAAGTTCAGCAAAATTTTAGCAAGGAAAAAACTACCATAGTCATTTCCAGCGGGGTCCCTTGACCTCTGACCTCCAGCTGTGTGAATGAAAGTGGGTTCTCTCCCCTTTGCAGACATGCCCACCTTCTGCTAATCCCATGCAGTTTGGGCCACAAAGCCTGCAGTCCACATGTGTTCTTGTGGCCTGTTGTAAAATGGTGTGTGTGTGCAGACTGGGGCCTAAACAGTCTTGGAGCTGCATCAGTTGGAAAGCTGAGACTCTTGTGGATTCAATGAGCCACATTTAAATATGAGCTGATGCATGTTGTCGGAGGAAAATATAACCATATCACTCGAGTTTAATTGTCTGAGAACATCATTTTGAGGAAAGTGAGACAGAGCAATTTGGTTTGGGGGTCCAGCTTGTGGGTGTCAGTGATGTCATGTTTGTGCGGAGGCCAGACGGGTGGGGTTGGCAGCACCAGAATAACCCAGATGACAGATCCACATCCACACGCAAGTACACAAAATTCAGTTTAACTTGTATTGTCATCTGTGGTTTATTCCGTTTCCAAGCAATTCTTCTCTTTACAAAAATACGTTTCCAGTTTGTACTAACATTATTCACAGGCGGAGGAGGACACAAAGACAGGTGGGTCACTCCCCACAGAAACACAAAAAAATAATACTGGACATCATTCAGCATTTAATTTTGGAAAACTAGGGTAAAGCAGCTCTGCAACTCTGGGAAATACCTGGGCAATTATTAAACTCTTGTATTTTTCTTTCCACTAAAGCCGCTCTGATGCGGTTTGGCCGTACACGACGTATTTACAAAGCTGCAACCCCAGAATAAGGTCACTGCAGAGTCACTACACTACAGAGTGCACTTTTCCTCAGAGGAAGGAAGCCACAAATGCAAGAAACCGTGAGCCAAGAGGCAGAAATTGTAGAAAGCAACTTTACTGACATGTATCCTGCATTCGTGCTGCTGTTTAAGGGCTTTGCAGAACACGGTTAACACACGGCAAATCAGCAAAGTATCATCAAAACCACCGTTCAAATCCTCTTGAGGATGAGGCAGGCATGCACACAACACGTGTGTTAATGGTATTTCTACTGTCGTGTCTGTACAGAGCGGAAGGATCTTATCTTTGAAAGAGGAAGCTGCAGATGACAAGAAAGACTGAAAGAAAGAAAAAAGTTTCCACTGAGCAAGATGCTGCTGATGAAAAAATGTCACCTTTGGACACAACATGCACAGCCAGTGCAGAGCTGAAGCATCTGTAATTTGTCATGTCTAACTGATCTACTTCCCATGTCTAGTAACGAGTAAATTTAAATTCTATGGAGAAATTCATAGTAAAGTAAAGAAAAAGTAAGTAAAATAATGCCCACGTTAAATGCTGTTATGTTTTGTCTGTTAGTAATGTTTCACGTTAAAGCTGTAAGTGATTAATTTTCACTTCTTTACTGTTTGTCGGTGTGATTGTTTCTTTGTCTGTAAAACTTCTATTATCTATCTGTTTGTTTGTTTGTTAGCAGGTTATCTCAAAAATTTACAAACAAATTTGCACAAAACTTGGTAGAAAGGTTGATTATGGGCCAACGAAGATTTGGTTAATTTTTCACACTGACTGGCCCAAGTGGGGCATGACAATGAGCGTGGCTTCACAATAAAAGCATGTAACCTTTCAGTGGTTTCATGCAACACCATGAAACGTTTCACCCTGATTGGCCAACAGGGTGTGTGATGGAGGCTGTGATTAACTGTTCACATGTGGAGCTGGCAGAGGTTGACAGCTGCATGCTGTTTTTCTGTCATTTGCACATGTTGGAAATCTTTC
>OMLB01017619.1:9300-21800 GCA_900302555.1 Myripristis jacobus
CCCCCCCTCTCTTTCTGTCACGTTGCCTCTTTTTTCCCCTCATCAATCCATCCCTTTTCTCCCTCCTGCCCTCTCATTTTTTGTTTTCCTTCCTCCCTCTCTCCCTCCTCCTTTCTTCTGTCTTCTACAATTTCTTTTTTTGTACACTTCATCTGTCTTTGAGTCTCCTTTTCTCCCTCCTCCTCTCTCCGCTGTCTTCTGCGTCCTCTCCATCTTTCCTTACATTTCCCTCTTCTGTCTTCTTCCTCTCCCTCTGTTCCTCCTCTAGGAGGAAAGAACGAGAAGAGCATGGGAGGAGGGGGGATGGAAAAGGGAGAGACGGCGACTTAAGAGAGAAACATCAAGGGAAATACATTATGAGAGAGAGATAGTAAAAGACAGTGAGAGATAAAATATTGTTTACAGAGAGAGGGAATAGGAAGAAAGAGAGAGATTCCTTCTCAGAGGGAGAGGGCAGAGAGCAAAGATTTACTATTTTCTCATCCAAAATCATGGACATTTTGCTCAGAGGGAAAGAGAGATAATAGAGAAAGCATGAGAGAAACTGAAGTAAAGATGAACACAGAGCAACATATAGACACAGAAAGACACAGAAAGAAAGACGTTGCAGTGAAAAGGAGACAAAGTGAAAGAGAAACATGAGGGAGAGAGAGAGAGAGAGAGAGAGAGAGAGGAAAATGAAAGTCTAGTTTTGATCCTTCCCAGCCTCCTCGGTAATCTTAGGACTTGATTGAGAACACTTCCTGCGATTGGTGTAATGTTAGCCGCTGTGACCTCCCTAAGCACTTAACGAGGAAATGACCGCCACACTCTCGGTAATTTGTGCCAATTAACTACCATGGCAACCACTGATGTTGGGGTATCGGCTGTCCTTTAATCAGCCCACGGGCATCATCTCAGGTAACACTTAGAAACGTGAGAACGTATGTACAACACACACACACACACACACGCATGCACACACACACAGAAACAGCTGCAGTTACAATAGACACCCTCAAGATTTATTTGACTTAGGTGAAGCAATGCAGACCAAAACTCTGATTTCCATAGCATATGCATGCACATAAACTACTCAGATGACAGATGGCAGGTGCTGTCCAGTTTTCCAAGTGTCAGAGCCTAAAGACAATCACAGAAGTCCCTCCTAAAGGACCGTACCAGTTCTGTATGTTTAACGTTCAAGCTTCATGGAAAAGTTTTTCACAATTTTTAAACGTGATTGGAAATTAATTGAGGTTAGTTTGTCTTGACTTTTACCAAACTTCATCCTATACACAAACCAGATCCAGATAGGATCACAGGTGTCGACAAGAAGTCAAAATTCAGCCATTATTTTATTTTCTGTCTTCAAAAATCTTGAAAAATACGGCAGCTATGGCCCTTTTAAAGACGTTCATAGTGAATGATTACATTAATTTTCAGATTTTAGACTAGCTACAGAGATGATTGGCACGTTATGGGAAATTTGCTGGATTTCCTTACAACACAAAGGCAGAAAAAAAACAGGATCTGTTTGTAAGCAATACATCACTCTATTCCAGTTCCTCTATTAAAAATGTGCAGTTTAAACTTGCTGAGCGTTTGGCTGTTATGTTACTGGCTCTTCTTCTTGTTGCTCTTCAGAACTCACACACGAGGAGCGGTGCCAGGGCGCTGGAGTGGGACAAGTAGTAACATCCTCTTCGCCACAGGAAGCATCGGGGTTTATGAGAAATGTGGTCTTAATTTTGAGAAACACGAAGAGCTACGAGTGGTGGCTTAAATATATTTTGTGAGTTCCAACTCGACACTGTAATGTCTGTAATGCTGTGAAACTCCCATCTCGTTTGTACCTGGAAGAGCGCCGGCTTGAATCCGCACACCAGCTGGCAAAATCTGGTCCAGGAAAGAATGAGTAATTGCCTTCCTTCTCTCAATAGTGAGATGCTGGGATGCTCTTGAGCAAGGCAGTTAACCCCCACCAGAACCCCCAATGAAGCAGCGAACAGCAGCTCTGCAGACTTTTCAATGCTTTTCTTGGAGGGTCAGATACCTTGAGTTAAGAGACTGCATAACTGTACACTATTTAACTTTTTTTTTTTTAATTTCTGTATATGTGGTTGTAATATTATTGTAGAATTAAGTCACATATTTTTACATTATGCACATTTTTTTCAAATTTCTAATGCATGCATATTTCTTATCATTTCACTTACGCTTATGCATAGTTTTCTCTGAATAATATGAGCAAGTGCAACTGATTCAATTTATCCTCAGGGATCAATAAAGTATTTCTGATTCTGATTTTGCAGCTTGCAGGTGGAAGTGTGTGCAGTTGCATGAAAGTGAAACGGCGCCTTGCTTTAAAAGAGCATGCGTGCTCAGAAAACTTTCCCTGAATAAATAAAGGTTAAAAAGACGGCCAACATCTTGATGTTCCCACCCCAGAACTGAGTCATCTCCGCTGGGGTTGGTCATCCCTGTCAGTTTGTCGGTGTTTGGTGGCGTGAAGGGAGGGCGGTTGGATGACAGTTGAACATTTTTGGCTGCTATATCTCACTTCTCTTCCTCCTCATCTTCTTCTCCTGAGCGCTCCACATGGTTCTCATTTTCTGTGCAAGCCGCAAAGTCAAAAATCGCTATGTCTTTGGAAGTCAGTGATCACAAAAAAATCTCTTTTTTTCATCTGTATTTAGGCCGCTTTTCGGTTTCCCATCCACCACTGACAGAGATTTAACAGATACAAAAAGAGACTGGGAGAGCGAGAGACCCCTAAGGTATTTCCAGTCTGTCTTTATCTTCCCTCTGCTTCTGTCCATTGTGGTGCAGGGGAAGTGGTTTCTGCAGCGTGGGCCATGCTGGCTACAAACACCAGAGACAGACTGATAACCGCACTGTCAGACTGGGGAGATCCTAGTGTTGTGCCGTGTGTTTGTGTACGCATGTTTGCGCGTGCACACATCTGCATTAGTCCTCTCCTTGTGTTTGTAAAATCGATATAATTTGTCTCTTTTATGTCTTATCAAAAAGCCACATATGGCTCTAAAACACTTTTCACATTGAACCTCACCCGAGGCCAGCTCCAATTTTATACCCATTTAACCCACTCTTAATGGGGCTCTTAGCCCTTGCCTTACCACCATTTCACACAGACATATTCTTTGGCAGACTCCCAAATGTCTGGACTTCCCTGGGATCTCAGGCTCTGAAATGCGCTCTTGCTAAATCTAGGCAGGCCGGGAACTGTCCCCTTGATGAAGTAAGCATGCCAAAGTAGGCTCCCATGAGAATCTTTGGAGCTTTCCGAAAATTGTGGCTCTTCAGCAAATGACAGTCAGAAAGTGACGGCTTCACTTCACTAGGTGGCACTGTGACTTTCAGAGGCTCTGAAAGTCTCTGCTCCTTAGTGCAGACTTTTGGGCACAGCTGAGTATGATGAGCATATTACCTGGGTCTTTACAGTCGAGTGTATAGTCCTGCCAGACTAATTGCTATCAGCCACAGACAGTCCACAACACCTTAACAATAATAGCAATACTAGCAATAATACATTGGAAAGCGTGCCATACTGATGGGCACTATTGCGATTAGCGATCAAAGGTAAACAAGGCGGAGTATACGCATACACACAAATGCAGTTACACGTGCCAGCACTGGGAGGTACTGGCTCTCATCAGAATGCAGCCAATCAAGATGTGAGACTTGAACTGTCAGTGGTATTACACACTGTACCTCAGCGACCACTGCATCACCCTGGAACACCTGACCCAGTTCATCATTAGCTTTCCACATGCACCTGTCCATGTGGCCGATGGGCAGGGAATCAAACCTGTGTTGTCACTACTAGATAGTATAAGCATGGTAATATATGACATAAAGAATATGATGTTTAAACAATGAGTGAATTTGTCTCAGAAGGGCTGTGGTAGGCTAAATGTTGGGGAGGCAGGCTGGTCAGTGTTCAAATTCAAAGACAATGTGGGAAACTTGGGAGGAGAAAGAAAGATTAACAGTCTCCTCCCTTGGTAGCTGCTGCCGAAGTGCTGTTGACCAAAGGAGCTGCTCCAGTGTGGCTGCTCCGTGGCTAACAGTAGAAGACTGTGGTAAAGTCAGCTGAGGAAAAATGTGTGTAACTGCAAAAGAAAAAGAGATTTTTTTTGTTAGTTTATCTGTATTTTCTGGTTTCTGCACTCAGTATTAACAGTTTCATCTTGGTCAAATGTTGCAAAGGGGGATTTCTACCAAATATAATGAGCATGTATATCATGATAAGTGATGACAAACGGAATGTAGTTTGCTTTCATCTGCCCTTTACACTCTCTGTTAATGTGTAACACCCTGCAGCAAATCAAGGCTTTGGTTCATGCCAGCCTGTTACTGATTAGGTTTTTTTTTCTCGTTCTAGGCATCATTCTTCACTTTCAGTCAAGAGGTGCAATCTTGAAGTTATCAACTATGAGCAAGCTCTTATTCCAAGTTTGAACTGGATACATAAACACGTATAATTATCGTGTTAAAAAAAAAGCTTAACAAGACTCATCCGGCTGGAAAGACAAGACGAAAGGAAACAGTTTGCAGATTTAGATAGTGGTATTTGCTGGTCCATGAGAGTGTGATGCGTTCACCACGTTTGATCCATTACACCCTCCCCTGTCACAAGAACTATATCACCCTGTAGCCACCGTGTCATAATACAGTGCCAGTGCTACACCACATAATAGCTCCACCATTTTGGAAAGCAGCTGGCTGCAAAGAGCATGCAAGGTGAAACCTAAACAAAAGTGTCTTGTTGTGCATCCCTCCAAACATTTTTTCAGCTTCATGACGCTGATCAAAATGGTATTGTTTTCCAGTTTATATCTACTTCATTCATTCTGAAGCAGTACCCTCCTGGGAAAGCTGTCATTCTTGTGATCACGAAGGAGTTTATGAAGCAAACTTGGTGGATGTATTACACTCGCATGGACCCGAAAATACCTCTACATGGGTAAGACTCTCACTATCACTTTAAGTAGTGATGTTATTGTTACCCTGGCCAACAGGGTCAGTGGCTTTTCTTACTTCGGATCTTGGAGTGAAAAAGTTGAAACCCTGATCTCAGCTATCATTTGTGTATGTAGCTCTTAGAAATGCCATTTTTCTGCCAAGCAGCACTTGGTCCCGAAGATTTAACCCACCCAGCCCTAAACAATGGTCTCCTGTCAGCCTGATCAAACACTGGTAAGAAAACACAAGAGTGGATGTTTTCAGGGCTCACAGGCAGGCTTAGCCCCAGTGCAGTTGGCGGGCACATGCATCACACACATGAACACACACACATGCATGCATGCACACACACATACACACACAGGCATGTGCACAAGCATGACATTACAGACACACATACAGTATGCATGCATGCATGCACAGAGATGCACACACAAGCTTCGACACACATGTACACAAACTTGCAGGAGATATGTATGCATACTCTCTCTCTCTCTCTCTCCATCTCACATGCACACACACACACACATGCATGCATACACATATACACACTCATATGGACATACTCATATGCATAGATAAACACCTGTACACATGTATGCTCACATACAGAAACACATGCCTGAAAACTCTTCCTGTCAAACTTGCAGGAGACATGTATGCATACTCTCTCTCTCTCTCTCTCTCTCACTCACACACACACACACACACACACACACACCACCGGCCCCGGTAGCGGCTCCAGTTGCTGTTTCCCCTCTAATCCTTGTTTCATTGGTGTAGAAATGGCTCCACAGGTTTGCCCGACCCCTGATCCAGGAGCTCTGGGCTGTTTAGGCTCCCTGGCAGATCTAGGCCAAGCCAGAGCCATAGATCACACAAGGGTTAGGCAAATCGGTCTCACAGGACAAACAAAAGGCTGGGAATTCCTGGCCTGACCGCGGGTTCCTGGCTCGGAGAATATAAATACATAGGAAAGAGGGTACGGATACACCACAGGCATATTTTCACACTTGTGACTTTTTGTGTCTTTCTTCATGCTTTACAATGGACACAGGCCAGGGCTGGGTTCAATTCACTTTCTGTCTAGTTCACTGAAGAGGTGGATTTTTTTTTTTTTTTTTTACACAGCGTGAATTAATATCCAACATACTGAGAAATAATTGGGGATTAATGTCAGATTGATAGCAGATTACGTACAATAAACAAAAATAAATACAGAAAATAAAAAAGTAATAATACAGTTTGCATTTTATAGAAAAACATTAATCCCCCCTCCACCGAGAGACACTGCAACCAAGGACCTCAAGGTACAGGGACACAGTGCAAGACACTTTCCCACATAATGAGTGTTGGTATAAGGGTGGTGTAACTGCAAGGGCTAACTGTTTTTATGTATTTGAAATTAATCCCTACTCTCTGCCAGTTTTGCAGGAAATGGCAGGAGGTTAAACCAGGAGGCACCGAGTGGTCAGCCTCCTGAGATTATTTAGAGTTTCAGTTTCCTAACATGCCTTCAGATAGGATAGGATACACCCATAGACCAATTTGCTATGTGCCTCATGTCCCTGGTTCCACTTTATAGGCACTGTAGCGCTTTGAGTGATCCTGAGCTCTGTGGTACCATTTTCTCTGATAAACACTTCCACCCAACACCTGATTTTCTGATTGCAGCAATTTCAAGGTAATGATCGCAAAATAGCAGAAAGGAAGCGTCTGTCAGAACTACGAAAACCAGGCAAGAGGCTTGTACGGTGCAATTTTTTTTTTTAACATTTTACTCAAGATTAACTTTATTGCCATGCGTCAGACCCCAGCCAGGGAGGGATATTCGTATTCTCAGCACGGGCACCTTACACAAACATGCATGAAGACATATTAGGAGACAGACAGAAAGGCACACAGCACATAAAGACGTCACTGTACAAAAAAAGGGGAATTTCAGCACAGAATAAAAAATAAATTAATAAATAAAACAAGATTGTTGTCTTGGTTCCATCAGGTTCCATCAGGTTCCATGAGCAAAATGTTAAGGAGTGAAACTCAGCCCTCTAACACCGAAGATGCATTTTGTCAGACATGTTATGTTGCATTATGTTGCGGTGCAGCTCAGTCAAAAAGGAGAGAGGAGAGAGTCAGCAGAGAGAGGCAAGAAAAACATGAAGGTGGTGGTGTTGCTGGTTGTTAACATAGTAAGAAAGCAAATATAAATGTCAAAAAGGAAAGTGAACATGCCTGTTATCTGCTTGGTTATCATGACAAAGTGCGTACAGTTACACAGGCGTATCGGCATAATACATAACAGTTCATATTTGTGTTTAGCCAGTCTTTTCTCTTTCACCAGTTTGTCCTCCTGGCTGTGAGAGGGAATGTGTCTAAGATGCTCAGATGTCCCAGATGTGAATAAAATTTTTTATGTCGAGTTAAACAAGGTGATCCAGGTTCTCCGGTGTCAGCCACGATTTCAAGCAAAAACTGCCTCGTTCATTGCAGCATAACCTCTAAATCTCCGTGGGCATATTGAGAAACAGCCACAAAACAGGTTCCAGCTCCCGTTCAAGTTCATTAATTTATCACAAACATTTCTCAGAGGGCTTTACCGAGAGTGAGCCCAGCTAGACCCAGCTAATCAACAATCATTCAGGACAGAGTGATGAAACTGCAACATAAAGAAATAAAACAAACCCCGGGACACACAGCAGCAACTTCTAGCAGTCAAGCGCAGTCACTTTTAGCAGGGGAATCCTCTCTCCTAGGAAGCTGCTTGTTTGCTTTCCAACATTTCCTCGGCAGTATATTGCGGTTCATACAACAATGACTAACATGTGGACTTGTGGGTGAAAATGTTGTCATCCATTACACTGACAGACAGTGACATTCCTCCTGTGCAGTCACAGTTACCTCAGATCATGGGCTAACTGGCTAATATGTGAGCCTGTGCACGCCGAAAACAGCCCCTGCCACCGAGAGTCCTCCACTTGTGTTTATGCCGTGGTTTCAGAATCACTACGCTAGAAGCCATGACACAGTTTTGCCGTAGAAAATGCTGAAACCCCAATTTAGGAAAGCAGAAATATCTGACCAGAGTTGGCACTTCCATCTGGAAGCAGTGACGCTCCAGGGCCTATAGGTCGACTAAATTAGATTCATGTTGTTTTGTGGTGTTGCTTTACCGCACTGACCTTTACTTTTTTTTTCTTTTTTTTTTCAATTTACACAACTCAAATACACACATAAATAAATAACAAGATAAATGAACAATAAGTCATTACTTTTCAAGCTGTGACAAACCAAAGCAAAGTTTTCTACTGACCAAAAAGTTGTAGACTGAAGCCTCAGCTTATTACATCTAGCCTTTTTACATTATTTATTTTGTACAGATCCCACTAGATTTATACACTGAAAGTGAAAGAAAGAAGGAAAAAGATTTTATATATGTATATTATATATACTCAAAAGTCCAAAACAAAATTCACATACACACTAATGCTCATACCTCATTTTTATATTTGTTAATCATCTTATTTTTATTATTATTAGTGATATATAGATATTTGTGATTGTGGGCCTCATAAGCTGAAAACAATGCAATTTCTAAATAATGCAGGAGAAAATGAAAAGCGAGGGGATGATACAACCACACGAAAACTCGCTACGGCCCAACAACAAGATACATCCGAGCCCTCTGTCAAATTAAGCGCCTCACATTATTATCGGTAGTCAGGAGGTCTTTGCCCAACTTTTGTGCTATGTGCGGCTCTAGTGCGGCTTATCTTGTGTATTTATCCAGCACTGATCCGCTGTAGCTCTGCCTGGAAGCTGTAGTCTAGTCAGGAATTCAGAGTTGTGACAAGGTTTACGTTGGCCGAGCCGCCTGAAACTGGAGCTGAGCGCCGCAATACACTCAAATAAATCATCTAAAGAGAGGAGAGATGGGGAGAAGGGATGGCGCGGAGAAAGACAAACAAATGGCGTTTTGCAAAACAACATTTCCAGTGCCAGCAAATGCTTTTTGGGCCAGGGAGAGAGAGAGTGAGAGAGAGGGAGAGAGAGTGGCAGAGAGGGGCAGAGAGAGGAACCAAAACAGACACGGGTGAAGAGATAGGGGTCCACAAATGGCAAACTCATGTCAGGTACTCTTTAAGTGAATTTATAGCGAAGACTTTCATTGGCGAACGCGTTCCTCGGTGTCATTACGTGGTTAGCGGTTTCATTCGTGCCCCCGGGCTGTACAGCACCATCTATCCAGTTCCCCTGCCAGTCCTCCCTCTGTGTTTAGACAAAAGGCTGATTTTTAAGAAAACATCGACCGAGAGGGGACCAGAAAAAGAAGCGAAACAAATACACAAACGCAGGAACAGAGGGAGGGGCAAAGAGGAAGTGGAGAAGTAAAAAGCCAGCAGAGAAGTAGAAACAAAAGAGAGGGAGAGAGAGAGATGGACAGATATGAAGACGTTTAAAGAGAGGAAGAGGCAAGCAAGAGGGGAGAGAGTTGATGTAAGGACAACAAATTGGAAGTGAAAAGAGAATGAGAGATAGAGACAGAGAGAGAGAGAGAGAGAGAGAGAGAGGTGATGAGGAACAGGAATGAAATGAAGAATAGTAAACGACAGACCGGGGAGCCACGCAGGAGGCTGTTTCAACAACACCGGGTCTGATTGGAGCAAATGACTCCTCTCTGTTCCAATCAGTTTCAACATGAGTGAATCTGTTCCCTCTGCCTGCTGGCGGCTAAAGGCTCGATCCGCGAGTTAGAAACACTCTCCCAGTCAGCAATTACTGTCTCAACCTTAATGTGCTCTTGGGCAAGGCACTCAGCAGCTCCAGTTGTGTTTATTTATCCGGAGTGACCAAGTGTTTTTAAAGAGCCATCAGCGGAGGAATAAAAGCTGAAAATGAGAATCGCACTCCCTGTTGAGTCATCGTTATCCCACCGTGTCGAGTGTTAAGTGTTGATTTGTTGATTGGCTGAGATTTCGCTAAATTGTAAATAGTTGTTTTGCATTTGCGTTGTTTGTATTGTTACCAGGGATTTTAAAAAGACATCATCTATGCCTATCATTCAATCATACAGGATTCATTAACCTCCTGACCTCTGATTGTCTCTTACATTTTCTCTTGTTTGTACAGATTCTTCATCTGCTGGTTGCAAAACTTCAGCAAAGCTACATCACACTTAAGGCTCATTTATTCTCAACGTTAAGTACATAAATGGATACGGACGGAGCCTTCTGTCCGTACTCTGCGTTCATTTCATCCATATTTCTGCACGTTTGCAGGAAGCTAATGGATATGGACGAAACGGAGCAGTACCACCGCCAACTGTGGGGGCAGTGTAGCCAGCTGTTCAGTGGAGACCGGTTTATGAGCGAGACACGAAGAAGTCAATCCCTCTCATTGGTGATATCAGAGAAAAAAATTCTGCGTCCTCCTGTCGTGACGTATTCAGTGACCTCACGTTGATAACACGCCTCCACTTTGGGCTCTTTGTAGCAGGTCCGCGATCACGACCTCCTCCACCGTCACAAAGCTTTTTGTTGTCAGAAACTTTGGACTCTGAGCTGCCCTCTAGTGGATTTGTTGCTTAACATCCATGCCAACGGGTAGGATGCCTGGAAGCATGTGGGCAGAGACGTTTACAAGGTTTCAAATGGGCGTATCTATTTTAGGTAGGTAAAGGGAACATAAATGAGCCTTTATACTGAGTGAAACATTCAGAGCCAAAATAGCAGCAAATAGAAAATATTTAGATGTCTTGAGCATCGGTTACCTTTAATTCTGTAGGACATATTTGATATCTCTGGAAACTTTAGGATCTCCGCTAGAGTTTAAAGTAAAGTTGGGTGAATTTGATCAAACCTCGGTTCATGCAGCATGCATTTCTAACGCCGGAACCTAAATTTGAAGAGGTTAAATAACAAGACATGCATGATCACACTGGGCAAGGACATTTCAAGTGATTTTTTTTAGCACAGACTTTCATTGGAAAATGTGTTAGTATGCAGTGTTATTATGTGCTTAGTGGTTTCATTCATACCCTCACTCTGTATCACACCATCCAGTTATCCAACCAATCCTCCACTGTGTTTTGAAGAAAACACAGTGGATCTTCTAGGAAACGTCCAGAGAGAGAGAACGCGTCTGGCCATTTCCAAACCTTTTCCGCTCTCTGCACACCCAATTTGGAAACTGATCAGACTCGCCGGTTCGGATGTAATCCAGCCACAATGTTCATATGACCGATCTCTAATGTAAATAAAACAAGGGCAGGGAAAAGTAATGCGGTCAGATAATTAAATAAATACAGCCAAGTGAGGCACTTAACAGGTGTTTTCAGGCCAAGAGCAGATGCGCAGCGATGAGCTCATAAAGTCAAATCGCTTTGAAATGGCAAAGTGTCACTGCAGCCAAAGTCGAAAACAGCAGCTCTTAGCCCACAAGTGTGTGTATATTCGTATTTTTACCGCTAATAAAATTCTGATTAGGGTTTGAACTTGTGAAGATGTGTGTTGACGACTGTATGTGAGCGATTCTCCAGTTGCAGATTCCTTGGAGCTGCAGTTGGTGCAGAGACTAAACATGTGAGAGGGCCGGCTGATGGGGATGTATGAGTGTTATGGTTGAGGCTAATTTCGCAATTACAGTGATTCACGGGGAGGGTTACCCTTCCTCCACAACTCACTCATAATTTACTCCCCCTCTCCCTCGGTTTCTGCTTTGTAACACTGCCCGCTCATCAATCCTTACTCTACCCTTAAAAACAGGTTTCCTCTCCACTTCCCTCTTTGATTCTTCTCTGTGTCAGCCTCTCTCCCTTTCCTTTTTTCACCACTTGTCGAACCTTCTGCTGGAAGACTGTCCAGCTTTCTGAGGAATTACACAACCTACTTCCTGTTTACCTCGCCAAACTCACTCACTCAGCACACACACACACTCACACGCACACCTTTCCAATATTAGTTTCTTCCTCTGTTGACTCTCTGACAGGAAAGAGAGCAGAGGTCGTCTCACCTCTGATCCCTGATTGGCTCATCTGTGGGAATCAACGTTTCTGTTTGCCAGCAGTGTGAGGAGGTGCTGGAAAAGAGACGGCGTGATGTTACAATCAGCCCTCCGTAACACACACCGCCGTGTTATATCAAGGATTAAATGAAACTTTATCATTCAGCCATCAAACGTCCACATACCTTATCATGTGTGGTGTTTATACTTGGACTAGGGAATGCATTAGCTATACAGTTATGTTTTCCTTGGTACAAGAAGTGTAACAATAACAAATTAACTATATCGATTCCAGTAAAACACTTATCAATCGGAAAATAGTTCATTTTTCAGGCCTGTTGTCACAAACTCTGAATATCAGATCAAAGATGGTTTATCTAAAAGCTGATTATCCCAATCCAGGGATCCACTTTTCTTTGCCATTGTCCTCTCACATTACATTCCCAGTGGGTAATAAGTAATGGCATAACTTTTGAAATGAGTAATGATTGATGAAATGTTTAAGCAATAAGAATAGCTGCTCTGCTCTG
>OMLB01017623.1:2780-15454 GCA_900302555.1 Myripristis jacobus
AGGAACGGTTCTTCTCAGTTGGTAGCTCAAATTAATTTACCGTAACGCAGCACAAGTCTTTAACCTAGAGCTGAAAAGCTGCAGAGTCAGTGGTAGGGATGTCATGATAGGCTGATACCAATATCAAATATATATCTTCCTGCTCACAACAGCCAGTACTAATGTTTTTTTGTTTGTTTGTTTTTTAGGAATTAGAGAACAGATGCAGCATGTTAATTTTTTGACAGAATCTTAATAGGAAAATGCAAAAACTACTAAATAGGAAACAAAAATGCCAAATATCAGCAGTAAAAATATGATCCAGACAGATATTGATTTTACCTTTTATAGCTGATATCAGACAACGGCAACAGTCTGTTAACATTAATTTATACTGCTGCACCATAACCATCGAAGTTTTTGTTGTTTTCTTGAACGGAGACAGTTTTGGTCATCCTAGTTTAGGTGCGACTGGGTCATTTCCTTCCTTTGACGGTACGTACATTAGATGGCTGCATGTTGCAATGCCAGGTCCAGTGTTTAGTCAGTGTCCTGCTGATTTATAAGATCAATGGCGCCGTATTTCTGGGTTTCACCCACCTTTTTAAAACCAGTGAGATGCAACGCTGCATCAGAGTGTCACCCCTCTCATCTGCTGTTGATCAGTCATTTCTTTTAATGTCGGACTGGATGTTTTACGGCTGCTTTCCACCCTGCCGAGCCGCCAGGAGTCAGGTTCACCTGGATGTTGGTCGTAAATGCAGACCGTATTCAGTTGGACACAATACAGTAAAAATGATCAAACACAGAGAGAGCAGAGAGAGCGATAACAGATTGAGCAGCCAAGGTATTAAAAAAAAAAAAAAAAACAACTCAAGAGGCTTATAAAATCTCACATCAAGAAGAGGAAAATCAAGATGGCAACAAAGAAAAATGCAGCCACAGAGGATGTCATGTTGGTGTCCATCCTGAGGTGAGCGTACCACACCGAGCTTTCATCGTACACAGAACACAACATGTTGATTTCGGTTATTTAATTCATACGTCAAAAGCATTTTTTTTTTTTTTAAATTTGGGAATAAAAACAGTGCTCTGCAAAAGCAAATGAATTGTGAGAGTGAAAAAATAACTTGAGTGTTTGTTTTGGACTGTAACTTTCTAGCATTTAGGGGTAACATTTCTGTGAAATTTAAACCCAAGTCATAATCTGTGACATTTAAAACACAAAAAGAGCTGCTGCTGTTTGAGCAGAAAGCATAATACGTGCTTTTGTTTTGAAATTTATTTCAGCTGTGGTTCAGGTTACAAATGCATGTTAATTTCCTTTGATATCAGATTAGCAATTCATTAATACCTCAAACACTGATATTTTGTTCTGGCCCTTAATACTTTCTGAATGTCTAAAGTGTAAGGCCCCACTGTCAGCAGGTGCCCAGATATGTCATTGCTGTTATTAAATAACTTAATTGGAGGGATTTTCATGGTGACCCAAAATATATTTTGCCCAATTAGGAGAGAATCAATCCCTGTAAAGCCATAAAGACACTTTACCATCAGGCCATTTTTTAAACAAGCACCATTTCCACGGTTTAATTGTTGGTTAAAGCCACTCTCCTGTGGCCAGACATGATGATACTGTGGCGGAGAACAAAGAGCGATACGCTGCAGCGAGTCCAACGGATATACAGTCAGCTCCTGTAACGCCACTTCACATTCATCTGTTTTATTTCTGCTAATGAGAGCCACTGTACCTTTTACAGCAAGTGAGGAATTTTTATTGATTTCCCAAACCTTTAGATCAGTTGGCGATAGTTTCATGGTGAAGGAGAGGAGGAACGTACTCTCGGCATGGTCAAATATAGCAATAATTACCTGACGGAGAGGGGATGTGCGGCAGTGGACACACTGAACACTATCAGCAGCACCAAAGTGCAAACAACCCGACGAACCCACAATCCCTTTAATATGATTATTACTGCATGCTTAAAGACAAACATTTTCTCCAAACGATGTAAGAGGAAAGAGAAAAAGCAGAAAACAGAAAGCTAACCAGTCCTTTGGTTAACACACAAACTGGTAAGCAAAATATTGAGTTATTCCTGCCATCAGAATCAGAATTAGGAATACTAAGGAAATTGGGTTGCACTCACTGGACACAACATCACAGTCAACGGCTATTGAAACACAACAAATTTGTGATTACAGGGTTTCTGGTTTAGGTACTGATGCCGACGTACAAGCTGGACAGCTGACTATGACTCCCTCCCTCACACGCTGAAAAAAAAAGAGATATTTAGACTCAAATAGATGTTGATATATTGGCTGGCACCTCCAGTAGGGATGCACTGGTATCGTATTGGTGCTGATGCCAGAGTAAAATGGAGTATCAGTATCAGAGATTTTACCCAAGACTAACGAGACGAGAAAGGATTTTATGTGAATTAATTTGCCCACTGACCACAAACTTAAGGTCTAATCCTACACGATAAAAAGTAATGGATCAGATAGGTCCTTGGTATCAATCAAGACTTAAATTTTAAGTATCGGTATCAGCATTGAAAAGGAGGTGTTGGTGCATCCCTGCCACAGCTGCAATTTGAATCATTTCATAAACTTGGCATCTAGAGTGAGTTTGTTCGAAACAGTTTGCGAAGCTGTTTGAACGTGACTTTTCATCCTGCCATATCACACTGTGAAAATCATGTGTTCATTCGAGCCGATGTTGTACTTGGCCTCTTCATGCACAATCCCATCGTTCGAACGGCTGCTGGTTATACCCGCACGCTGAATTATTGCTCCCTTAGTGATTTATTCAGCAACGTTTCAACCCTAACTGATGTTCATCCGCCACGGCAGGTCGAGCTCTGCATGCGCTGTGTCCCCGACGCAAAACAAATCGCAGTGGTTGAAATGTTTAAGTAACTGTTTCCAAATTTCCATGACATCACTGGTCAAACACCTTGTTACTGTTACTAAGATGGAGTATATTGTTATGTATATTTTGTATGAAAGTATTATATGTGATTTTTTTTTTTGTGAAGTTTGTTAATTGTTCAGAGACTACAGATGCAAACTGGCAAACTTTGGCCCAACTACTGTGTAGTGAACAGTTCCTCTCCAATAAACTAATAACCTAAATTAAACTATTTTAAAAATGGTATTTACTGAACTCAAGAGTTATTGAAACTAAAACAATTTACGGAGTACTGAGTGTGTTAACTAGCTGGTGGGAGGCTCTGACTCCTGGGATTTCAAAGTCAGCTGATAATCTGGAAAATTAAACCTGGAAGACAAACGACAAACAAACACGAACATCTATAAGTGGATGATGTGGCTTTGGCTGCTTTGTCTTTTTAAAAAACTCTTGCTTCAGTGCTGCCAGGTTCAGCATTGGAAACAACAAAATAACAAAAGCAGATTTTAGTAGATGACTGAAACTTGATTTTGCTGCCAAAGAAGCTTAAGGGTCATCACTGCATCATAACTCAGAAACTCAATCAGAATCAGATCCTGATTGGAAGGATCTCAATTTTTCACACGGGAGCCAATCAAGACCGAGTCCAGTTGTGATGCGTTTCCTACAGTTCATCTGCAACTGTCTAAATAAAAGAAAGATTTCTGAAGATGCACATTCAATTTCAAATCCTATAATATGACCATTTAATCAAACAGTCAACATTTTTTCAGTGCTCTGCAGTTTATTAGCCCCCTCCTTGCTCTGAGACGCTCTCTGTAGTTGTAGAGTCCCCGCAGCCTGGACGCTCGTGAACACTGAGAAATCTTCCATAAACAAACAGCCTGAAGTTAAACGGGAGCTGAGGGACTCCGTACATGAAGAAAGCCCATAAAAAAGGCCCGTGACATGTGTTTCCTTCCCCTGGTGACCCCTGGGAGGTCACGGCGGGGTCACGGACACCACCACAGGTCAGACGGAGGGGAAGCCGTTTCCCTGCCAGCAGCAGCCAAGAGCAAAACACCTCTAGGTGCAGGAACGTGTGCTTTGAAAAGACTGAAGAGGAAGGAGATGATTTAAAGTGAGGCTTTTCATCTTTATCTTATTGGGAGGTCGAGCTGGTGCTGTAATGTACAAGATCCCGCTTTTTTATTTAGTCTCCATCAGCTGTCATGTTTCTGCAGGGCTTGATTGACAGATCACCTGTCAGTCAGGTTTGAGGTTCCTGTCTGTTCAGTCATGGTGGCTATCGCTGCTCATGCTAACTGCCCACTCCTTCTTCTTCTTCTGTTTATTCCAAAGTAGAAACATAAAATGCATCACTTCCTGTGCAGCAGGAAAAGCGACCAGACGAGTGTTCACAACAATCACAAACCATAAATTGCACCTTAATATGCATTAAATATTGATTTGTGCAATGAAATAAAAAAGAAGAAAGTATCAAAATGCAAGAGTTTGTGCAGGTGAGATTACAAAAACCCCAGAGGTTTATAAGATTATCTCACCCAGATAAAATTAAGAAATTAAAAAAGCCTTGCCTTACTCTCACGACCACGGCTCAAACTCATGTGGTGTTTATTTGTGCAAAAATAAAGTAATAGTGTCTCGCTAAAAAAAAAATTGGCCAAGAAACCTTTTACTTAGGAGCTGACAAGTTCAAAACTAGTCTGAAATCACCTGAATCAACCCAAAATCATTTCATCAGCTTGACTACGCCCTTTTGCCTTTTCTTCCTCCTCATTTTCTTGTTGACTTTCCAGCTAAACCCCTGTTGATCCCCCCAACCCCACTTACTGTAACAGCAATTTCACCCACTTCATTTCCACACGAACCTCTGCACTAGACGTTATTTTGACTGGCGTTAACAGCCTGTTGGGCTTCGCGGAAAGAGCTCTGAAAGGAAAACTGAGAGTTTACGGCTTTGTCACCTTGGCACGTTATTTTGAAAATAGCGAGCGGCTCGTTGGGGCTCCTCGCTGCCGGGACTGACTCTGTGACCTCGGCTTCCTCGGGGAGCTTTTAAACTCCGGACAGACTGACATGTGGAGGAGAAGACATGCAGCTCTGACCTGTGTGGTCCAGACCTGGGATCTGAGTGTGGAGATGTGGGTGAAAGGTTGACAGAGCTCCTTTTTAAAGGACGAAACTAGTGCAATTTTAGTTTTTTTTTGTTTTGTTTTGTTTTTTTAAATCATCATTAACATCCATGAAGAGTCTAAACCCAGCAATGCATTTGGAGAAGTTGTCAGTGTCTGTTATGCTTCCGTTTACAGTCACAGGCTTCCACATTAATAAAAAGAGCTCAGATTAAAACTGCTCTCTTAAGAAATGTCATTGAATGCTGTGTACTACATTTTTTTCCCTAACGTCTTATAAGGCAAGATTTAGTGCAATCATATTCAAAGTAGTCCATTGTTAGATTATACCCCTTTGGAGTTTATAAGCATGGATGGCGTAGAAAAGGGACGAGCCAATGGTCAGCCCATTATTACAAAACTCTGACAGTTTGAAAATTTCTCTCTGTAAATTTGGTTCAGTTAAGGCAGGGGTCTCCTCAGGTTAAGGTTAGGGTAAACCGGATGGATGCCTTTTTCAGCAGCAGTCACTGAACTCCAACAACCCCAGAGCGTGTATTTTTGGAGCAATGAGCATTCGTTTACCCAATAACAGGCCATCAGACAAACACACATTTTTCAGACTACTGGAGTTACAGAATAACCGGCCATTGGACCAATAGCAGGACACTGCGCTGTGACCACATGTTGGTGACAGAAATGGCAGAAATTGCACCATGAGCAACTAAATATCAGCATTACACTACAGACGTGTGCATTTTTACTGATGTTGACCTTGAACCTGCCGCTGAATGTGGAAACTTCAGCCTCAAACTGTTGCCTTAAGCTTCACTTTGCCTCCTCACTGAAAGCAGAAGCATGTGCATGTAACAACGTACAGGAAAACAGAAATAGATGTATTAAATCCTTTAATTAGACGCTTGATGAAGTCATGCTAGTAAAGATATACAGATAAAATACACAGCACGTGCTGTTCAACATGATGAATTAGACTTTTGATGGTTTGTCTTTGATCTGTTTTTCATGTATTTTTAGACATTAACAGATGGCGTGATGGTGGCTCATCTAGTAGAGCAGAGTAGCGTATGGAGGATGAGTCCTTACCACGGTGACCTGGGTTGCATGTCATCCTCTCTCTCTGCCTTTCCTGTCACTCTCTCTACTGTCACTATCAATTCAAAAAGGCAGAAATTCCACAAAAAAAGATAAGAAAAAAAAGTTTCGTAACTCTAAATCATCAACGGTAAACATCAGCTTTTGGTCTCAGTCCCTCACAACCAAAGAGCAACACCTTCTTTCTACAGCCGACGTTTATTACTCGTACACAGACCAGAATGCAATGCTGCAGCCTTGATCGACCAGAATGCCATGCGTCAAGAAAAGTTTTTGTTTGAGTGACGGGACATGGCCTTTTCATACACACAAGATGTTCACAAATTATTTAGTTGCATTTACATGCATGTGTAACCCTCTATGATTGAAAGAATGATATGTATTGTGATTCTTAAGTATTGCAATTCGATATCACAATTTGTTATTTTTGGTTGTTTTTTTTTTTAATTCTCCTCCAGTTTGTGGCTGTAAGGTTTCATGAGGCTGTGATTATTAGACGTCACTGTAGGTCATTTTCTACAGTGACGTCCAGTTTGACAAAATATTCTGAGTGCAGTGAAATGGCTGCTACGGGGGCGAACATCATCACACATGAATCAAATGTGGCTCATTGAATCCACAAGAGTCTCAGCTTTCCAGTCAAAGCCAACTGATGCAACTCCAAGACTGTTTAGGCCCCAGTCTGCACACACACACCATTTCACAACAGGCCACAAGAACACATGTGGACTGCAGGGTTTGTGGCCCAAACTGCATGGGATTAGCAGAAGGTGGGCATGTCTGCAAACATCACTTGAACACCACAGACTGAAGACATACAGCAGTGGCAGGCTATCTGTGTTTGGATTTTTTCCCTTTAAATCTACAGTATATTTAATTTAACTGATAAGTCCAAGGCTCACCGGTTAGTCTGTAGGCGGTGTGTTTACATCATGCCACCCTCACCCACTTCCTCACCTCATTGTGCAGCACTCCGCCTTTTCACACCAACAATCGTATCTCATCGCGCTCGTCTCTCTGCAGCAGCCTGGTGGGGGGGCCGAAACAGAGGCAAAACCGCTCCGAGTCCCCGCCGGGCTTCAATGGACCCTCATCCAGATAAATCAGCCTCATCTTAGTTTGTACACAAAGTCCATTCAGTCGCGTCGAGCTGGGAGGAAACGCCACGTCCATAATCCCGCCGCTGTGGCCGCAGATCTGTCAGTGCTGAGCAGAGCGCCGCGGGACTGTAGCCATAATACTCCGTCAGTATGCCACAGGACACTTTCCACAAACTCATGTCGCTTCTTCTGTGTTGGAAAAAATACAGTAGAGAGAGATAGGCGTGACACAACGGAGAAACATTTCTAAAAAGTTTTAAAAGTCAATATCATGCTGATATTTTTAGACTGAAGTTGCTGATAACCCATTTCAGTTGATAATCTTAATCCTTGCTAACAGAAAATACAAAGGAGTCTTTTAAAACTAACTAGCTGCAAAGGGAACTTTTAGAGGAAGCTATAAAGTCTCTAAACTGAACTGTTTTCATGTCAAAAAATTCCAAATATTCAGATTTTGGCTAGGATTTCACTCCCAAAAATAGCATTTAGACAAATTCTCCACTGAAATCCCAGCTAACATTAAAGGCCTGAATATACGGATTATATTTCCTCAATACAAGGATAAACATTAAGATTGTCAAAAGTAAGCTGATTGTATTCTTTTCTTTATACAAATACAATTTCTGTTTTCCCTGCTCTTTTAGGTTTACAAGTGACAAACCTCCTTCCCCTTTCTTTCTTTAGACCTAACTGTATAATAAAAATAAACTGGCAAATCATAAACTATTTATTTTTACACTGGCTGTTTCACACATTAATTCAAATAAAATACATGTGCTAATATTGTACAGTTTCTGTATAAGCTCTGATTGTTCAATATAAGCTTTACTGTTCGATAAAGTTGCTTTAATGCAGTGCACTTTGCTCCGGATGCTAACCAGCAAATACCATACGGCTCACGTTACAAAAGGAAAACTTGTGGATTAAATAACGTTACCAAGGAGCCATTAAAAAAAATAAATAAATAAAAACTATCTAGCTACAAAAGAAAATTTTTAAGTGAAGCTATAAAGTGTCTCTAAACTGGGGTAATACAGGGTTAGCTAGCTAGCTGGTCGCCACCAACTTGAATGGCCGTTAACTTTGACCGACAACCAAACGACGAAAACGACCGAAACAAAATAAAGCATACAGCGTCAAACTGAGACAAATACAGAAAAATAGTGTCGCACACATACATACTGTAATTACTTATAGCATACTGGTGTTTTTTAGGCGTTACTAACCTGAAAAAACGAGTAACGACTGTGACAAACAAACGTTGGCGGCGGCTCTTCCTCTGCGTGCCTGAAAACGCCAGCTACCAAAGATAGGGGATAGAACATGAAGATGGTACACTCGGTGCGAATTTTCTGGCACGACTACATCTGTCGTTATTCGCGAGGTGGGGAAACCACAAAGCGAACAAGAGTGGGGACTCTTACTGTATGAGTTTCAATGGCAACTTGCAAGCATTTTCTGTTATGATGAATAGGGGTTTTTTTTTATTTGAGGGATTGACTAGTTTGTTAGCTAGCTCAGTGGTTCTCTTTTTTTCTCTATTTTTTTTTTTTCAGCCAAGTACACCCTGACTAGTGCAAAAAAAAAAAGCCTTTATAAAGAGGTATAATACAGCACCATCAGTGTCTGAATTAGCAATCTGATGTTATTACAGCATAGGCTAATTAATTTAGAAACTGCATGATGACTGTTTTTTTCTTTAAATTATCAAATTTAAAAAATCTCTTGCACACCCTGCGGTAATCCACTGTACCCCTAGGGGTATGTATACCTCCATTTGAAAACCACTGAGCTAGCTAATGCTAAATTGAGAGGTAATTATTATAAACTGAGTTGAAATATGTCTCAGAGATTAAAATAAAACATGATGGGTTTTTTTTCCAAATAAAAGGTGTGTTTTCATACTGTGTTTCAACTAAAACAATGTCAACATCGCATTACATTACATTAGAGTAAAACTATGGCCCATAATCACAAAAATAAGCATCTAAAAAGCACAAAATATGACCATACACGTGTTTGCATCAGCTTTAAATGAGAAGGAAGCGAGTAAAGACATTTTTAACAGAAGGGAAGCAAAAAATACTTGCAGAGTTTGTTTTTGCACACTGAGCACAAGCAAAACAGTCCATGTCCAGTTTGAGAAGGAAGGCGGAGAGAGCCTCAGTTATCTGGGAGGATCAGAGGAGCGTCTTAAGATCTTTTCATGGCGTTTGAGAGCGTGACCGGCTGGAACAGGCCTGATGAACAGAGGAACCGCAGCGACTCGGCCTCAGCACGCTCCACTGGGCCTCTAAAGAGGAAACTGAGGAGGTGGCCGAGTGTCAGACGGCCAGATACTGTCACACACTCCAAAGAAGAATCAAATCAAGTGTGAAATAGCAATGTAAAAGAGTGGAGACAACTGTATTTCTTTACAAATCAAACAGTGGAAGTTAATAAAATAGAAATGAAAAGGACAAGCACAAATAAAGGATAAAAATGGTTCCAGTTGTAAAACTATTGAAATAAATAAGCAACACCTTAGGCAACAGGGATGTAAAATAATTAAAAGTCAAAGCTTCAGAGTAAGACAAAGTCCTAAGATGAAATTTAAAAGACATAAATAAAGCAGAGCACTCCTGCATCTGTTTCATGAATATATTGCTTAATTGAAGGACACAGGTTTTGCATTGGATGTATTCATTTCACCATTTTTTTGGTCTAAAAAAAACCACGGATGCAAAAAGGGCAAGTTCAGACGAACATTTTTCTGCATTGTATTCACCATTTTCTACTTTTCAGTGCTGACGGGTGTAGAGCTGATACAACTGAAGGCCGTGGTTTCTAACATGTCATGGTGCCTTCAGGTAACACGCGGGGAAAGGTCCGTCACCTGGGTTTTACCATGAAACCTGAGATCTTCATGAGGCCGGAAGAGCCTCCTCTCCCCTCCTCGTCCCCTCCACCGCTCAGCTATTTTAAAAGCCTTGCACTGTTAATCCCCAAGTCAAATATTGTGAGAGTTTCTCTTGATGTCACTGAGCCCAGATCCTGCCGTCGGTATGAAGTCGAGGATTAAAAGATCAACAGCAGAGGTAAAGATCTGATGATAGGCAGAGATGACGAAAAATCCCCGACCTAAAAGTTTCCTGAAACCACCTTTAGACAGAGTTCATCTTTGTTTTTGTCAGTGAAGGAGCCAATAATAACCAGCAGATCAGGGCTGTGTGTTTAAATTAATGATGATGATGATGGAAATAATAATAGTGTTTCTGAATGAGTCAGGCGTCACCTTTAAATGTGCAACTGTGACGTCAGCTGAAGTAATTCAATTCATTCATTCATGTTAATGATGAGCTCCACCTGCTTTGCACAGCCTTCTTGTTGTATGCTGCATTCATGTTACATCAGATTTACTGGGAATACAAGTTGTCGACTATAAATCAAATCTAAAGGTCAAATCATAATTGCAAGTTGCATTTTTTTTGTACGCTCCCTGGCAAGTCCAGAGACCACGGCAGTCCAAGGTGACTGAGATCAAAATATAGTTTTTATTTGCACCACTAGGACCGATTCTGCTTACAAAGAGCAAGTGATGCACTTCATTTACGGCAGCTTGTGCAATTCAAAATGACACATTATTTTCGAAACTTAACATGCTTTTATTTTCAAGTGGCAGCAGCAAGACGTTTTATTTTTCTGCTTCATCCTATACAACAAGGAAGTGACATTAAAGCCTAAAAACATCTTTAACTTGTCTCCTGCCTGTCGTGTGTGAAGCGGAGTGTGGATTGGGCCACATATTTTTGTCTGAACCCGACCTGAGACAGCAGCATAGTAACTGAGCCCGACTCAAGCCTGAGGTTTTGCTTGTCCTCCTTCTCTAAAGTAGATTTAACGCCCGACATAGCCTATGTGTTGCCGTCAGAATTGCCGACTAAACTCCAGCACTGTGCAGAAAGTTGCCCAAAACAGACAGTGGGTCCCTCATTTTTCACTAAAATAATGCTAACGTGCAGACGCAAATCCGAATATAAATTTTAAACACAGGCCTGAGTGTCTTTGACTCGAGCCATGTCTGCACTAATCCGGCTAAATCTGAAAATGTCATTTTTGTGTCCAATTGTTTTCTGTCGTCTGTGGCGTTTTCACAAAGTTTTGGAAAAATGGGCCAATGCTAGAGGCTCTTTAAAACACATGCACAGAACAGGAGCTGTATTACTTTGCCAGCCATGTTGGTTGTTTTGGCTGCAGTCTGGATCACATGACCATCACACCCCGGTTTTTTTGCTACACCACAACGCCAAACTGGCTTTTTCAAACTTGGGAAACACTTGAGAAAGCGTTTTCGAGAAACTCCAAAAACACCGGTGGACATAAACATCAATTTAGTGTGTAAGGACGGTTAAAATGGAGAAATAAATATGTGTTGTCAGATTCCTCTGGATTACTGTCTTATAATGTTCTGCTTCTGCGGCTAACAAAGTCCTCAACATTCATAAACTGCAGAAATACTTCCCCCTGGGGACTATTTTCCCTGGCGGAGGGAGCGTTTATTTCACTCACCCCAATTTCAAAAAGTCCTGAAAACACAACAGTGCTGCTGCTTTTAGGAAAACTCATGTGGGGGACTTTATTTCAGTGATGGAAGACTGGTGTGAAGAAAGTCTGAAGTCTCTGAAAGTTCATGTTCATATTGTAGTGGAATGAATGGAAACCAACGGCTGGAGGAAAGGGAGGAGAAATGATATGGCAGCTCTAAAATACCACTGCTCGCTTACCAGAAATGTGAGGTTTATACATTTTGCAGATATTTTGCTAAACAAGCAGAATCACTGTTATGGGTCTCAAAGAAACCCCAAGTATGGACTTTTTAATCCAACGTACAGTATCGGTGTAGTGTTTAGCGCACAGATATCAATCTTGTTCACTTTATCAGCGTCGTCTTTTGCAAATTGTTAACAGCCTCCACCTGGAGTCGGTGCTAATTTCCTCCAGGGAGTTTGTGAATGCAGCGCTGCGGTCCAGTTAACCAAGCTGAGCCTGCACCGGGACGCCCAGGCAACAGCACATTTCATCTCAATGTAAGTAACATAATAATAACATCCCTGCACTGTCTCGTACCTCTCTAAATATGTTTATGTGTCTTATCTTCTCACTTCAACCTGAACTGAATCGCTCAAAGCAGAAAAACATAGCAGTCACAGAGCCGGGCGGGAAACTAGGACTTCAAACAGCATTATCAATATTTAAAAATCTTTAAAACCAGTTACAGACACAGAAATTGTCACCTGGCTCGTCACAGTTGAAGGTAAACGCTTCTACCGTGTTTACCGTCTCTGTCGTGTTTTGATGAAAAGTGTCCTAGAAATGGTGATATGAAATATTTTCTCGATTCTTCTGCCAGTCTTTCCTCTATTCCATCCATGTTTGTTGTTGCTGGTTATTAATTACCTTCACTTTGGCAGCAAC
>OMLB01017630.1:0-10358 GCA_900302555.1 Myripristis jacobus
GATAGCCCATAAAAGGCGTAAGTCAACTTCAACTGTGCAATTCTGTCATATTGTCCCCCATGACTATATTAGATGCAATAATAATACTAATAATAACGTTTTTAGCGCGGGAAATTATCTTCTCTGTTGCACGGGGATGTCCGAGGTCAGGGTCAACTGCAAAGCAGGATAATCTGAACAAGTAGGGCTTCGGTGCCTTGTTCAAGAGCACTTCAAGCAGGGATGTCTTCCCAAATCGGGATTGTAATTCATTTCTGCCGGTCGGCATCCCCCCAGATCAATACACCACCCTATTTCGGAGAAACCATAAAGATGAAGGGAAATTAAACCTGAGGAACTGAGCTCGGGAAATCCTGTTATGTTTCTGAGGTCCCCGTGGCACTGCGAATTCAGAGCAAAGTTGCCCCGGGATGCCTTTTCGAGCAAAGAGCCCGCTTTCCTTTCAGAGCAGAGACAATTGGTCCAATCCAGGGCACCAGTGGTACATTTGGCAGCACTTAACTAAAGAATAACTCCAGGAATTAAGATAATATTCAAGCATACATGCATTGTGCACACACAAGAACAGAGTTAATACAGTTAGAATGCTATTGTTAAATCCACAATCGACCTACACAGCAGCCTCAAAATACATGGTAACATTCACACACTTGTCAGAACCTCTACCTCTGCATATTTCTACTGGAAAACCCACACACACACATCTCAAAGTCTGTAAACCACCGCCACACCCTTTCTCACAGCATGCCCTGTACCACATGGAGAACTGTTGCCGGTGCAATAGAGGGGAGAAAGAGAGGCAGACTGCCAGAGAGAAAAGAGATAAAAAAAAAAACAAGGAATGAGCAAGCTTCTTACCTGCTCTTCTCACATCCTGCGCTGCTGCTGAAGGTAGAACGGCTCCTGGTATGCACTGAGGAGCCACTGCCACACAGAGGGAGGAGAGAAACAGGGAGGAAAATAGGGGGAGGAGGTGGGAGAGGAGTCAGGGGAGGGTGGGAAGTTAAAAGGAGAAGCTGGACAGAGGGAGGACAGACGGATGGAAAGGGGTAGACGGACGCAGAGCCGGGCAGAGAGAGTCGCTGCCAGCTGCTGCATCCCCTCTCTGCATACTGAGCCCCACAAACACAGCACAGCACAGCACACACATCCCTGCTTCTCCTCCACTCTGTGACCGGTTGCATGTGTGTGTGTAAGTATGACATTTTACCACTTCTCACCAGCCCACGGAACTCATTTATGGTTATGATTTGAGTTTAGAATTAACATTAAAATTAGCATTAGGTTGAGATTAGTCAATGGGCTCATCTTAAAGAACTGGTTCACCACAAAATGAAAATTCAGTCATTATTAACCTAACACACAGTATTTTACAGCAATTTCAACTCCATCTCAGCCTCCTCCCAAACTATTCAACTTAATAGGCCCATCTTTTTACAGCTCCGAAAAAGCACAAACTGTCACATTTCTCCCATCAACTCGTGCAGCATACTTCAAGACATTTTGAAACCAAATGATTGCATTGTGAGTCGAAAAAGTCCTATATTTGCTCCTCGTTATCGCCTACATTCCCCTGACGGACAGTGTTCTTGTAGCATGCTCCCTGGCAGAAGACTCTGCTTCTATAGTGGGATGCACATGCAACCAGAGCGCTGTCAGGCAGGAGCAATAAGCGATAACAAGGTACATATTGGACTTTTTTCATCCCACAGCACACCCATGGAGTGGACAAAGAAACTTTTCATTGAAATGAAATGAGACCTCTAACAACTGGATTTAAAGGGACAGTTCACTCATTTTGAAAAAGTTTGATAGTATTTCACTTCCCCCTAGCTGTAATGTAGGACAGAAGTGTTGCTATCTTCCTCTCATTGTTACTGAGACCTGGATTCTGGCTGGATGCGCCAAATGCTAACTGTTAGCCTCCTGCCATTGAGGTGGACTTCCCCCCAGCTAACATTCTGAAAAATAACCGCCTCAGTCCACTCAAGGGAGGTTTAACATCACTTTAGAAGTGTTGCTTTGTGACACTAAAATTCAGACATGACACTGAGCGCACAAGGATGATAGTTTTGCCCAAATTACTGATTAAAATGGTATTTTTCTTGTTGTCAGCATCCAGAAAGATCTGGTTACTTTTGCACGTCTGCATCTCAGTTTTCAAAATGGGCAAACTATCCCTTTAAGACATTTAAACATTTTTAAAGGCCTTACATTTAGATAATTTTTCACGTTCAAAATATTCAAGCTTTGGGTGAAAGTGACATATTATGGCACTGTTAAAGGTTTGGAAAGAGAGAACACAGAGCATTGCAGGCTTTCATCTGCAGTCTTCCAACCTCTTTTTTCCCCCATCTACCATGTTGCGCCCTTTATCCAGCAGTCTGCTGACCAGGCTGCAAACAACTGGCCAAGGACAAAGAAGATAAGATACAAGAAGACTCAGGCCAAATCTAAGAGACAGTGCCACGAAAAAAAGAAGCAATCAAGTAATAAAAATAGGAGCAGATACACCAATGCTGCAGTAAGAGCACAAACACATACAGTCATTATCTTTGGCAGGTATTTCACCCTATTACAAACTTTGTTTTGCCTCTGCTTTGGATTTAAACGAGTCTCCTGAGATAAACTGTTCCAACCTGTAGCTCCATACGGCTTCTTTCGATTAATTTTTTATTTGAATTCCTATAAAAGTCCATTTCCTCCTTTAAGAGACCAAAAGGAGGCACCAACATCACATCAGCATCTCACATTGAGGCTTTGGACCATTTCTTCCATTCTGATAATGGCAAATTAAATCTTTATGCAATAAGCATATAAATGCATTCTAAAAAGGCACCCAGTAAATGGTGGAGTCAGTTCTGTATACAGGTTTGGAACATAGGTGAGGTGAAGTATGTAATGATCATGGTTTTCTATTCCTGTCAGGTTCCCCTTTCTAACAGTTCTAGATCCACTACCTGTTACATGAAGGATGTGACTCAGTTTACACACTTAATGTTGAACTGATCAATACAATACTACACCGCTTATCTAGGCAAATCCGTAACCTGAACTGAAATACAGAATTCAAGGTTATTTTTGATTACTTTTTTTTTTTTTTAGCATGAAAACTGTCAAATTTGTGGATCTTGAACATTATGTTTTCTTTAATATTATATTCTTAATATGTCATGTTGTGTTTGTTGTGTGATTTTAACTTTCTGAAAACGTGATTAGGGGAATTATGCAAGAATTCCAGTGTACATGTGCTTGTGAACCTGTGACAAATGGCAAATAAAGCCTTGGGAGTTTTGAGTTTCAGCACGAAATTAGCAAGTATGAGTGACTGATCCAAAAACTCAAATATCCACACCAGGCTTTAAATAGCCTACATTGCACTGGAACCTCATTTGTGATTATGACCCACTATTGCTCTCTTATCCATGGGAATGTCAGAGGTTAGCAAAATTAAATGACTTTTAGATTCAATTAAACGTTGATTGCACCCGTATGAAAATTGTTACACAAAGTATCCCACTTGTGCAGCTTATTTTTCTATTAGTTTGATTGCCAGTGCTGCTGGCTGGCTGGGCGCATTATCTGTGGTTTTCCCCCTAATACAAAACCACAGATTTTGTCCCAATAAATCCTATCCGAAAAAGATTCGTGTGGCAACATGATTTTAATACAAAATAAAATGACTCCACTGTCCGGTATGATCACAACAGCCATCGTCCCAGTGTTTGACTGTTACTTCGGTGACCCCGCAGGGACCTGTGTGCACCCCGCCTCAGGAACCACTGCCCAAGACACGGAGCAGCGTGCCACCATGTCACCACGCCGATTTGTTTTTGAAATCACTGGAAACAAGCGCTGAGCGTTACATGACATTCATCACTGCACCACTCAGACTGTACAACATTAATTAATTCAAGTAGCCCTAAAATCTCGCGGTGCTACCATTCAGACATCTTGCATTTTATTAAGTCTGGTCTAGGAGGGATTTTCTTATTAAATAGGGACATTTCTGTCGCTTCCAGTGCAGAAAATACACTCTCATTGTCCGTTTTAATTCGGATTATTTCCACCCCAGTTTAACGGATGTGAGGCGGCTGTACCGAGCCTCGCGTGCCAAACCCCCGGACTTAGACGGTCTCTCGCGGGGCTCTCGAGCAGCCGTATTGTGCGTCATCTCTGTCGTTGCCGTTTTGTTGTTTTTTTTTTCGTGGAGGAAAGATGGCAACTCCCGCCGCGGTGAACCCGTCCGGTAAGTCAGCCCTCAGTGTGTTGGTGTGGAGAAAACGGAGGCTTTGTAGGTGTTAAAACAGGGGAAAACAAACTACGTTTTGTTCAGACGGTTGTTAATGAGAGCTGAAGCCGCCGCCAGGCCGCCGAAGCCTGGCTCCAGCATCCATCCCCCTTCCCCCACTGAACCGCGGTTCACAACCCTGCCATTCTTCACAGCGCTGCGGCTAGCTAGCTGCGTGTCAAAACGACTTGGATGTTGTTTGTATTTTTGTATTTTTGGTTAGGTTGTGGCGTTTTGTTTTGGCTCCGGTTTCAATCAAGTTAAGCGAGATACGTGCGTCGATTTCCCCGACCCTCGCCGCTCTCCATTCCCCGTGATACAAAAGGGTGTTTTGCATAACGTTGCCCTACAGCGCATCAGATGTTGTGTGTTATCTCAGATTGGGGTCTTTTTTTTAACGTTAGCATTCAGAATAGGAAGGCCAGCCGACAGTGTCACTCGCCTGTTGATTCCACATTGCTTGGTGATATCCCTGATATGTGCCGCTCTGTTACATGGTGAGAACTTATTGCTAAACTTCATTCAAAATTCTTGCACTTTGCTATGGCTTTGACTATCGGCAAAAACACACAGCGGATAAAACACCACTGAAATCAGTTTTTGAGTGCTTAGTAGTCATTATTCAGTTCGGCTTACATCAAATACACCGAGCAGCACTTAGTTCAATAACACACAAACTTTCAGGATTTCTTCTCCGGTTCTTCTGTCTCCTTCCTCCACCATAAAGCTAAAAACGCGAGTGTGAGTGCGACAGCAAACAACGGGAACCGAATCTAAAAGTTTAGGTTTACGGTGGTTCACCCATACGTTGAATTTACTTAAACGCTGAAGTATTTCCTCGCGGTTTGTTGTACCAGACGTTAAGACTTGCCTTTAAGCAAAGAAATATTAATTTACCAGATATTTGAAAGGTGCTTAGTTCCCATAGAAGAAAATGCATCGGGCTCAGACCCCACTGTGTCTGTACACCAGCATTCATTTAGTAATTGCCGTGTTAACGGTGCTAAGAGTAAGCACGAGTTATTGTGGGCAGTCTTTAATTACTTTAGCGCAAAAAATAGGAAACTAATAAGTAAAGGTGCATCCATCAGCTTAAGTAAATAGCTTGATGCAAGGCGACTGTGTTTAATGTTATACATTCTCCGAATGTGACTTAGCTTTTTACTTTTTTGAAGGGGGTATTTAAACAAAGGAGGACTTTCCAAATTGTGTAATTGTGGCAAACTAGTAATTATTCTGATTTAAGACGCTTTCCTTGAGCTTGGGGACCTCCGTATGAAAACAGGTCAACCTTTTTCACTCGGTCATCTTATTGGCAATGTAAATGAAGAGGAAATAAAGAATTTGCAAGTTATTCGCACCTTTGTTGCATACAGAGTCCCGAGATGAGGTGGTAGCTTGAATGAACAATCAGCAAATGAGGAAATATCCCTACCAGATAATAGAAGGGCACTATGAAAAAGAAAAAGCAAAACAAAACATTGTCACCTTCCCTGTTTTAGAGAATAGGTTATCTGCTCGCCTTTTGCTGATGAGAGATCTGTATCTTGTGTACAAGTAGGACCCGACTCTCCATGTCTCTTGATTCTACAATGTGCACTCATCCTCGATATGTTGTGATTATTGTGATGACCAACAGATTGAGGGTTTGAAAAAGCGTGCGCTAAGGGCTATGTGCAGCTTCTCAATCCGGTGATGGCACCCAGTTAGCATTAAGTCGAGCCTAATGCTGCTGCTGCTGTAGCCAGAGGATGACAAAGTTAGCCTGCTGATCTGTGATCAGTGTCGCCCCTTCCCCTCACATGGTAACAAGGTCAGGTGCAATGACTCCAGACCAGGGAACGGCTGAAATAGAGAACTCTGTGCCACTACAGGATTATCTCAAGCTGGCCGAGATCCAATTGGTGTAAGAGCATGTGAAACATGGCAAGGCAAATGATCTAATGAGGGTTGCGTGACTAAGGAGGAATGAGATGATTTCAGTGCTATAGAACATAGTAAATTCATCTGTGTGACAATGCAGGTTCTGGTTAGATTTGCCACACAGAGTTATATCATTTTTGCATAATAGTAGTTGGTCTAGGTCTGATAACACTTGGTTACAGTAGTAGGGATAGCAATGCTGCTGCTTTTTAGCGAAGGTCTCATGTGTGAATTAGTTTATAGCAGAAGTGTTGGCCAGTCAATTTCTTTAAGTTTGTTTTCCTATTTTGTTTCAGAGATGAACATATCCTGAACCAACAATGATTCCTGGTGGCTGTATTAGATTTGCCTCAGCAGTATTTAGGCCTTTGTGTGATACGACTGTGCCCGCAGGATTCCACTTTTTTACACCATATTGAATGACATTGAATGGTGGTGAATTATGTGGAATTATGGTAATACATAAAGGTCTCTTGCTTTTGGACATTATAAATGTGCCAGGTAACAAGTGTGTGTGTTTGAAGTGTGATTGCATGTATGATTTCTTTGGGTTTTTTTTTTTTAAACAGAGTGGCAAATGTCCTGAGGCTGTTTGACACTCTTGATGGCTGGGGAAAAGATGTCCAGAGGAAAGAGAGCAGACAAGGCAGGAGAAAAAACGAGCAAGAAACAACCTTGTCTGAGGGGGAAGTGATTGAAAAGGAGAAAGTACGCCGCATTCCCCCTGGTGTTGCAATACTATCTGATTAATGCTTTTGACCTCGGGGCTTTTTAGTGACTGACTGAAGATGTGGATGTGATTTAGTTGGTGGGGAAAATCAGGCATGTGATTAGCTGTGCCAATGTTTCCCTTCACACTCTGTCTGAGAAAACCAGCACACTAATCCACTCTGTACTGAAGGGAATGGTTCAACATTTGGTGGATTCATTAAGTGATGAGAACTTAAAAAACAAAATTATGTGGCCTCAGGTGCTTCATGGTGACATGGAAGAACACACTATGTTTGATGATAGTAGACCACTAGCATTGTCCAAAGTGCTGATTTATTAATAAGAGGATGTCACTAATTTTTATTATGTAGCCTGTAGGTCTTAATTTCAGTCTTTAACCGTATAGTTGATGTTGCCAGGTACATTTTTGTTGGCAAGTGAGAGTGAGACTTAAGCTCCAAGTGTCAAGAGAACAAAAAGCTTTGCACACATGAAGTTGTTTCTGCTAGTTTAAAAGAGTAAGTTATTTTTGTATCAAATATTGTGTGAAGATAAGCAGTTTCCTGCAGAACCTGACATAAAGCCACATATCATTTAATATATACCTAGCCTAGCATTTGGCTTTAGAGCTACTACAAGTTCAAAATTTCTCATGCTTAAGATAATTTTTAAGATGATAATGCTTAAGATAGTTTGTTCATAAGTGGTAGCATGGGACCTGTTGTCAGTTACCATTGTGTTTATTCAAATGGATTGAACTTTCTGTCGGTCAAAATGGAAATCTGATGAGACAAACGACAAACCTGTCTGGACAAAAGACATCTCTCATTGAAAATGACTTGAAATACACATACTCAGATCAGTGTGGTCACCTGTTCACAGTAAGTCACTTTATTTCTTAACCCTCGTGCAGCGTTAAGGGGTCAAAACAACCCGCCGCGAGCGTCTGTGAGTCTGTTTTCTGGGGTCCCACGGCGCGCCCATGCCTTGCCCTCGCTCTGCGGCGGCAGTCGCGGCCTCAGACATCATGTTGTCATCTTGTATTTTGGCCTTTTTGAGACTTGATTAGGAAAAATAGATTGTCTATGGGAGAAGAAAGTTGGGTTGCCTTAATACTTCAAAAATAATGTTGACATTTGCATATTTGTATATAGAAAACAAGTTTTCACACAATGTTTATAACCTGAACATGGTCAGTGTAGTTTAAAAACGAATTGCTGAAAGTTTAGTGGTTAGCCACCCATTATGACCTGTCAAGTGCATCCAGAGTTGTAGTGATTCTTCTCCATAATACAGCCAAACAAATAGATATGGCAGCTTGCAAACCAAGTGTTTTTTATGGCTCAGCCGCAAACTAGAGTGATAGTCATAAAGTTATCAGGCAAAGACTCACAGAACAGCCAGCAATGTTTTTAATTTGTACCACAGTGTTAGCTTTCTGTTAGCAGAATATTTATTTTGGCTGGAAAGTGGCAGTGCAATACAGTGGATCCAGTCCCATTTTTAGAAAGGAATATGGATAAAAACATCAGTTTTAAATACCATCTTAAATCACAGACTTTGCATTTTCCCCTTTGGATCCGGAATTCCATATTTGGTCAAAGATTTATAGTCAGTGTTACGTTTGATTTCAGAAGCCTAGTTTGGTTCATGGAAGAAATATAGCGCTGTTGCTCTCTGACAGGCTGAATGACCACACAGCATCTGGTTGCTGAAGCTGCATCTTCATCAGATTAGTTTAGAGCAGTGTGTGTTTACTTATACCCACTTCATGAATGAATGATTGAAGGCTTTCTTTATGCAAGGCCCTGCAATGCTGTATGTCTGTGTCTGTATACATATCTATATATCTACATCTATATCTGTAATATGTGTTCTTGTGTGTGTCTGTGTGTGTGTGTGTGTGTGTGTGTGTGTTCCCCTGGAGGGGCTGGAAGAGGAGACGTAGCGGGAATGCACACTGTATCAAATATTAACTGTGTTACTGGGTGCACTGGGGCATACCGGAGGGTTTGTTTGGCCTATCTATTGCATCTGGCTGAATGAGTGAGTGAGTGAATAGAGCAGATAGATGGAGGGTAAGACAGAAAGGCAAATAGAAGGAATTTGTGGAGACAGACAGAGGACGATGGAAGCTGATGGAGGCTGATTTGGCACGCAGTGTAATTCCTCTCAACCATAATGACAGTGTCCCACAGCAGACTGGGTTGAACTGCCAGCACATAGTCTGTCCTTATTCTTTATTGATTTCGTTATTGAAAAAAAAATTACTAATGGATGTATGGAGAAAAAGAACTTGTATGTAGGTCTAAAACACAGTCTGATATGATTTGTATCTAGGCTGCTTCTAAATAGAGCTTCAGGCTGCAGCATGTAGGCCTGTGTTGATTGATTGTTTTAGGGATGCACTGATGGCAGTGCTCATATAGAATAGGGTGCTGGCACTAGACTAAAATAGGCTTTCACAGTACTGAAGTCGTAAGTAGCAACTCTGAGAGGCAGATAAACTTGTTTCAGAGTTATGCTACATTTCCCAATGGGAAGCATACATCATTACTCTATTGTCATCCAGTGACCCCAAACTAAGCTGCAAATAGTCAGTAGGTGCTAGTGTCAGGGCTGTCACTTTTTCAATAAATCCAGTTCAAATGAGTGTGTACTAGCATGCTGTTGGTTCAAATTAGTTTGAACCAATTAGTTTGGGGGTGCTGTATGTGTAAAATGCAGCTTCTCTTTCAAAGCACACTTCAAGGAAACACCGACTAGTGATGGTGGAATCGGCAGGGACAAGTGCAGTTGGGGGCGGTCTGATGGTCTCCGGTGGTAGAGCGGTACACTTCTCACTTAATATTATCAGCGAAATAAACAGAGGCAGAAATAATTAACTGAATAGAAAACTGATACTGAACACCTGTGCATGTGGTGCATGGGCATGATATATTTTCCCAATTGCCCAACCCGATTTACCATGACTCATTTCTAATATATGCCTACCTTCCTCTTTATGGACATTTGCCTCCAGCTTTTTATGTTAACAGCTGTAAGTGTTAAAATAATTTAAAACATAGATGATATTTGCATAGGCTAGCCTGTTAAAATATGCTGTGTGTACCTTTTAGTGGAAACAAAGGCAGCTTTGTAGTAAAATGTTTGCCTCTTCTGATGCACACTGCAAAAGTTTGATTGTTGCTACAGGTGAATTTTGCCTTTAAAATTGTGTCTGAGCATTTTGCTAATTGATTACTTTACTTTTTTCTAGGCTCCCAGCAATCGCTGTGGGAGCCAAAAGTCAGAGGCAAAAACTTCAACCCCCAGTAAAGCCTTTGTGTTTCTCTTTAATGCACAGGTCTCGTGTGGTTTCCGATTGGCCGTCATCTGCCCAGCTTTGTTCTCAATCCGTGCTTGTTGTTGTCTCTTTCATGGTCCTTTCATG
>OMLB01017630.1:18085-38192 GCA_900302555.1 Myripristis jacobus
TAGAGCTGAGCTAGGGTCTAGTTCAGTAAGAGGATCCCACGACAACAACAGACACACACAGTGATCTCTCTCCAGTGCTCACTCATACAGACAGCCTTTCTTGCATGGTGTGTTAAGCCGTCAGGTAAATCATGCATACAAACTCAATTCTGACAAGGCAGCCTCGGGGTGGGGGTGTGTGGGGAGGGTACCACAGAGACAACAGAAGACAAGAGGCAAGGCTTTTTTCGACCTTTGTGTTGCTACAGGGGAGAGAGGGCAAGAGGGACCATTTTGCTTTATTAATGAGCTTGCTATTGTGTTGTGCTATCAGTGATTACTTACTCCATACACAATACGACTCTACAGCACAGTCTCTCTGTACATCCATGTGTCATAGTAGGAATATCCCAATAATTACTGGTGGGTGCTGGCAGGATATGGAGACACACTCAGGAGACACACTCAGGATCAGGATTTAGTTAAATCAACACCTAGTGTGTGGAAATGAGACATAAGACAGAGTTCTGCCTCTGTAATTGGTGTGTATTTCATCAGTTTCCTTTTGCTGAATGTACATTCACTCACATTAGGGCTGGACAATATATCAATAATATACTGTATCTGTCTTGTTATGGGATGACATATCATTTGGGTTTTTGGATATTGTGATATTGCAATCAGTCATAACTATTTCCTTTCCTCGTTTTAAAGGCTGCATTACAGTTTTTTTTTTTTTTTGTTTTGTTTTGTTGTTTTTTTTTGCAATTTTCTCAACTTATCAAGTTAGTTCTAGCTGTTCCACTATTGGCCTCTACCTGCTTGGTCATCACACTAGTGCTGCAATGATTAGTTGACTAATTGATTAGTTGCCAGTTATTAAATAATTGCCAACTATTTTGATAATTGTCTAATTGTTTTGAGTAATTTTTTAGAGGAAAATTTGTTTCCAGCTTCTCAAATGTGAATATTTTCTGGTTTCTTTAGTCTTCTATACGAGTGAACTAAATATCCATAGTTGTGGTCTGTTAGTTGAGACAAAAAAACAAACAAAACCAACACATTTGAGTATGTCATGTGCAGCTGTTGGAAATTGTGAAGCATTTTTCACATTTTATGGACCAAACTACTCAATTAATCGAGAAAATAATCAACAGATTAATAGTTAATGAAAATAATCATCAGTTGCAATCTATATCATACACACATTATATATTACTTTTATTGCTCAAAAATCTCTTGTTGGTAAATAGCCTATGAAAGCATCTCTTAGCCATCTCTCAAAAGAGAGTATGTAGTGTGTTTACACTGTAATAACAGGAAAATGCAGTATACTGGAGAATGTCAACATACATACTCAATTGACTATTTTGATTGTGCATTTGCATTGTGGAAAGCGAGGCGCTACTCAGTCGGCAGCAGTAAATGACAAGTTCATGAAAACATACAGGTGTTGGTTACATGTCGTCATCACATGTCACATCACCTCCTATTAGTAAAAAACAATGTCATATGTTGATTTTTTGTCATAGACCAAAACAGTAAACAGCAGTTCTTCATAACCACACCTCAACTTCCCAGGAGTTGCAAGGTGTCTTAATAATAGCAACAGAACAGGATGAGATTTTAATAGCATTCTGTCAATTTATGGACATCGTATGGAGAGGCCAGAATTAGTCAGTTAGTCAGGTAAAATGGGAAAGAAGCCTTTCTGATTTGATGACACAGTTGCTTTTGCTGTGAATTTTTTCTCTCTCATTGCATTGTGCTGACACATTAGTTAGTAATGTTCTACCTACAAGCTTGGATTAATTCAAAACACTGCAAAACGTGCAATTTCTTTTCTTATCAGAGCCATTTTACATTTCCCCGCTCTATCTGGTGTATGCCTGCTTCGAAAGCGATTGTGCTAATCAGAGTGTAGGTGGGCATTTCACCCACCAACATTGCACGATAGCTAAGCTGCATATTACAGTTGGTTGATTTCAAACGGTTGCGATGTTGTGGCATACCAATTTGATTCCAGTGCATGTGGAAGCCAGCCAGAGAGAAAAAGTGGCTCATCACTTGTGGCCGAGGTGACATGTTGAGAGGAAAGCATCAGCACTATAGTGAGGAACCATCCGCTGGTGGCTGGAGAAACAGCTTGATCTATTTGTTTATTTCTCCATAAACACAAGTTGGTCTCTTTCATAGCAGCAGAAATAAATGGGCAAGAACTCTGAAAACTGCAGTATGCCACAGGACTTACTTTCTTGCTCCAAATTGATGGTTACACAGAGCTATCAGTGTAGATAGCATTGTTTTTTCCCCCACAAATACAGGCAACCTAGCCATTAAGAAGTCTAAGCTGTGGTCTGACTGTAGTAATAACTGTCATTTCTTGTGGTTGGTTCACAGAATGGACTTTGATGACGAGGACGGAGAGGGACCGAGCAAATTTTCAAGGTGAGAAAGTTGAAAGATGGCAGCAAAGTGCTGTCCAAAATAATGATCTGTTTTAGAGCTAATTCACAAAGACCATACACTTCCTATTTCAGGGTATCTGCAGGTCTGAGAAAGTGTTAAATTCAGTCATAAGAAAGAGGATCACTTTTTCACCATGCAATAGTAGGTTTCTTTGTCCAGTCTGATACAGAAGAAGGTTTGTAGTAAAACATTCATCCTTTGTGCTTTACTGAGCAGCCCTGGATGTTATGTCTTTCAACACTTATAGTCAATTACAGTTTTGCTTTTGGGTTGATTTATAGTATGGTTTATATTTATAGTTTCATAACCATCATTGGCTTTGTTCAGTCAGTAATAGACTTGTTTGTCAACATTGTTTCTCTATTTGACTTTAAGTTAAATGCCAGACATCGTTAAGTCTTGAAAGGAATTTAGTCTTTTTTGAAACCTGCCGATACCCTTTATATGTAACATTGACTGCTGCTGCGCAACGTCATTATTCTGTCACATTCAGTCGCTGTTTTATTCACTTTTTATTCACCCCATCAAAAATACAATGCATTTGCAACCCATTATTTATATTTTGACTGATCATTTTTCCTTGCTGTTATATTCCTTACAGATTTTTTTTCTGACAGCAACTGACAGCAAGTCTCTCTCTCTCTCTCTCTCTCTCTCTCTCTCTCTCTCCCTGTCATTGCACACTCACATTTTGTTACCTCAACTTGTATTTTTTTTCTATCTTCTCATATTCTATAGTAGCAGATGTAAATCCATAATGTCCTGAGCTGACAGCACACACTGGATTCATTTCTGTAAAACTGAGCAGTGGCAATGGAAAGGAGGCACTGCTCTCTGCTGAGGAGAGGTGGAACTGCAGCACCATAAACAAGATTTTAAATGGACAATAGAGCAGCACTCATTCACAACACAAACTCCACCCAGCGCTAATATTTGGACATCTTAAAACCTGCAGCACAAAATGTTTTTCGGGAAGTTTAATATGTTTAATAGCTGATGGAGATCTTACAGTAACAGGCAAATGTAAGATTCCTTTGGTCATAGTCCCTACAAGTACCACTGAATATTTACCTTGGATATACATACTATGTATGAGCCCAAAAGCCATGCTCATTAGTTTAGACCCTGCTGTGCTATTGTCAGCTTCATCTAGAATGAATGGGGGAAAAACAAAAGAATGTAGACTATGCAGCGTCAGCATAATATAGAGCAAGCTGGATGTAAAGCTTCAGACATACATGGCATGAGTCTTCCATTCATTGTCATTGTAAAAACTCCAGGTGGTGCACTGATAGAACACAGTTGTCCATGGTCATAATTTCTTTAATGTAGTGTTATTCCCCTTTATCTTACTCTGCACACATTTAGTTACACACTTATTGATTCTTTTAACTGCTGTGCCTGTATTTGAATTGCCCTGTATTCAAAAGAGGACATAGGACGTGACCTTGTCATCATTAAACCCATTGCATTAGTTATCTACAACCTGATTTTCCCAGCTTTGAGTTCCCTCCATGTTATTACCATCAGACCTTCAGCCATCTATTATCATGCATTAGTGTATGAGCAGCATTGTATGTAAGGCGTGCGGGTAGTGATGCTGCTAAATGATGCATTTCATTTACATGTACCGTGTATTACATGCTCTCTCCTCTCTGCTCTGCAGGTATGATGATGATCAGATTCCTGGTGGGGATAAGGAGAGATATGCCAGGTAGGCCTAGCCAGCAGAGGCCATAGAGGATTTTCCATTGGCTCAGGGACCTCTGTGCTAAGCATCAACAGACTGTACGCCTGCGCACAGTTTACACCTGTTCTAATCCCGACAAATGAAAGAAGTGCCAGAAGAATAAGACTAGTATTAGGGTAGACCAATATACTGGGCTAATATTGGTTTTTTTTAAAATTAGACATCATTCAGTCAGTGGCGTCTATCTCCAATATGATGAAGTAACCTCCCTGGCCATAACTCGTAAATGTGTTTTATTATCATTGTTTTTATATCAGATGTCTGACGAAAGAATGATTCCAGTGTGCTGTGGGAGGATTGTACTCAACAACTTCAGGGGTGTCAGTCTGCAAAAGTCCACATGTAACCTGCATTTGAGAGCTGCTGAAACAACTAAATAAATTCCATTCGTCTGGCTTTCACTGGAGAGCTTTACTGTCCTGTAATGGTCTTTCCATCCTGATGAGAGTAAAAATCCAAAGGGAAACGCTGGACACTTTAAGTTTTGAATCATCATATATTTATCATCAGAACAAATTGTCAGAACATAATAAGTGACATTTCATATATAAAAGTGTTGGCTTGAAGAAACTTTCAAGGTTTGAGGTCCTCCTAGACTCAGATGGAGACAAAACAGGTGCACGCTTTGCACAGGGGCAACTGCAGAGAACATCTACTAGCCTCTAACATCCTTTTGCTGAGCTTACCCTCCCGTGTTGCTCCTCCTGTCCAAGGGGAAATCCCTTCATACCAAACCGAATTTCTCAACAGATCGCTTGCTGAGTGATCTGCTTTGTTGTGTAAGCAGTATATTTTTATATCCCCAAAGGAAAACTCAAACTCACAAAAGCAGCTCAGTGAAATGGACCCCCTAGCATCTGTATTTATGAATAATAACAAACCTACATGGCATAACAAGATTAGCAGCATGCGTCCAATTTAGCTATTTTACATCAGTGTTTTCTCTAAGTTCTACCCAACACTTAATTACACATTCGAGAGGAAACTATACATACTATGCCACTTGTGATAAGTGAGATTTACATTTTGGTATGGGAAACAAAGATTAAAAACAGATTACGGTCCGCATGGTGGCCATGCCTGAGTGAAATTGTTAAAGTTGCTAAACTGTAAAGCATATTCAGAGGATTGGAGAGTAATATAATTAGATAAGATTCACCGTCATCATTTCTCAGCTTCAATTTGATCTAGTATGGCTGCCAGTGGTTCCTTCCTTCTGCAACCTCCCCAAGGGTCTGACTGCTTTTTTTTTTGTTTTAGAGAGAACCACAGTGAGATTGAACGACGCCGACGCAACAAGATGACCCAGTACATCACTGAGCTTTCCGACATGGTTCCTACCTGCAGTGCTCTGGCCCGAAAGCCTGATAAGTTGACCATCTTGCGTATGGCCGTCTCCCATATGAAGTCAATGAGGGGCACTGGCAACACTTCCACTGATGGGGCCTACAAACCATCCTTCCTCACTGAGCAGGTGCTGTATTGTCAGAGCCAGATGTGTTGCCTCACATTGGACTTCAGATGTAATATGCTGATCTGAGACAAATCAGTGTATGATGGCCTGATTGGTCACAACCTTTTATTCATGGTCCTTAGAGGACACAGTATTGTGGCTACTGCCAACATTACTGTTACTCTGATGAAGGATGAAGAGCCGATATGTCGTATTTGAAGGCCAACTCTGGAAATTGAGTCAGTATATCCCTAGTGATTGCAAATTGACGACTTCCTCCTTCCTTCCTTGAAAATGGACACTAATAATATTGAATGTTGGCACAAAATGCTGCCTGTCAACAGCTTCTATTGACGGGATTTTAGTGTTCACGTTCAACACCAGACATCTGTTAATCCTTACTCCTGCTCTGCATCTGTCTTTAAGCTTCACTACATACATGTGTGTGCGTGCTCACAGGCCATTGTATATCTCTATCTGCTATAGGAATTGAAACATCTGATCCTGGAGGCAGCGGATGGTTTCCTGTTTGTAGTGGCGGCGGAGACTGGTCGGGTGATCTACGTATCGGACTCCGTGACGCCAGTGCTGAACCATCCCCAGTCGGAGTGGTTTGGCAGCACCCTGTACGAGCAGGTCCATCCCGATGATGTTGACAAGCTGAGGGAACAGCTTAGCACCTCTGAAAACTCCATGACAGGTACAGGAACGCTGACAGCACTGTTCCAGGGATAAGAAATATTCCTGCAGTTAAACTTTTTCCATGTTTGTGCTCTTCTTTTATTGAAGAGAACCTGCTGCCCCAACCACAATTTGTTCTGATAATGATGAACAGGTTTGTTTCCATAAATACTCACCAGACTAGTAGCCCACATTAGCAAACACAACACACAATAACAACTACTTCCAGCTTCACTACTACTACTACTACCACTAGTGTGAGTCGTGTGTAAGTGGTCATGTGTCATCTCTTCATGTTGATTCCCTTCTTCATCTCCCTGTGTTGTCTCACTAATATCATTGAATTGTAATGTCTGACTATGTTCTTGTTCTCTTACTTTACATGGGCACAGGTCTAAAACTCAGCTCTTAAGCACAGTTAAAACTGTTTGAAATCAGTAGTGGACTCACCCTTTTCCTACAAAATGTTTCTCTCCTCCACTCAGCCCATTCACTCTCTAAAACATTTCTTCTGTCTCCTTAGCTCTTATCAGATTTCTGTCCCCTAATTTGCTCTTTTTACATGTTTGAATATTCTACCATAAATGACTAGTTCAGAGGCACTGTGAAATGCTTAAGTTGTAAACATCTCAGACATCCCTCCTAGTGCTCACTAGAGGGCATTGTTGTCTTGTGAAAAGTCCTTTTCTCTGATTGTACTCAGAGGCCCCACAGCATCTCCTTATTGAGAAATCTGCCTGCCGTCTGTATTTCTGTACATTTGTCTGTCCATCTGACCCCAGAGGCCCTTCCAAAACAGCCAGCTCTCTGAACTACACTGATTACCCAGCAGGGGCATGTAATTCACATAACACAATAATCTCCATGAAATGCTGTGGCAAATGAACACACACACACACACACACACACACACACAACCTTTGAAGACATAGAATTCAAACCATTTCTCAGTATGAAATTTCGTTCTGAGGAAGTCAGTGGAACTAAAGCACAATGTTATTGGAGAGTCCCTCTCCTTATTTTGCTGCTCAGTGTTTGAACTCTGTTGTGCACATATATCAGTTATGCATGTTTTGCCAGCAAGCTGACATGGACATACCAAATGGCATTAACTAACCACAAGTGGAAACAGTGATTGTTTTCTCGTGGCCAGTTGTTGCTGTCTGTAGTTCACTGCGGTGGGAATAACAAAAGAAGAGCGATCCATTTAGTGCCTGAAAATATGGGTTAGTCTTTACCATAGTTGCAGATTCTCTAAGCCAGAGCTTTCCATATTCTGAGTCTGTGGGCTTCCCTTCAGCCCCTGCTTCGGACAAGCTTGGGAAAAGGTGGCCACCCTTTGGCTTCACTCAGTTCCTGGGTATCTGTGGATTCAGCCAGTTGCTATTTGATCCAATAGACGCCAAACAATTGAATGTCTAGTAATTTCAAACTGTGCACAAATACAGAACAATTTCTTACTCCTAAAGCAACTATTAATTTTCTCTCTGGGGTAGGAAAAATGGTGAGATTCCCTAAAACAATCATTGAAACTATCTCTTAAAAATAATTTGGATCATTGTGATATGTACAAGCACTACTTTTATTCTGAAATTTTAAGATTAGACGAGGCTTTCATCCACAGAATCCACACGTGTGAGTTTGGAAGTACTTAAGACCAATTTACACCCACTTTTGTGCGGTTGGTAATTTGGGGCAAAAATTGGGAAGCAATTTGGGAGGTGTGTAAAAACATGTTGAGCACTTTGAAACAGTCAGAAATTAAAATTCAAGGACGTAATCATGATGGTAATGTACATGCAAAATTTCACAGCTGTATCTCAAATTTGAGTTTTTGAGAAATGGTGCCCCAAACATGAACAGGGACAGTAAAAAACTACCCAATATTATAATGTAAATATCAAATTATATATCCTTAGTTATATATCTTAAAAAATATGAGGCAAATCTGAGGTCAGGTGGGAACTCTTTCTTTTTTCTTTTCTTTTTTTCTTTCTTTCTTTTTTTTTTTGATTTGATGAACTGAGATGGTATTTTCACTCAGCAAGTATACCTAAACTTTGAACTTTGCATGTAAAAAAGATTTCTCTCTTCTCTACATCTGATACTTCTGGTATCTTTATCATCTTACTGTTACAGTACAGTATTTCATCTATGTGAACATGTTAATGAAGGCTACTGCTGTAGTAATGCTGACGATGTTCACATGGACTAATTACTCAGACTATTGTCCTTACTCTAAATAAGAAAATAGTCTGAATAATCTATTTACATGGGTTGCTTATCCCACTGTTTCTCAAATGGGGGTACGAGTATCCCTGGCAATTTGTGGAGGAACTCCAGGGGGTATGTGAGGTTTTTAAAAAATATATTTTAAAAAATAGCATCCATGCAAGGTTCCTTCCTGAAAAAAGTTTGAGAACCACTGGCTTATACATCTATTTCACTCATATTCCCTCATAACCTGTGAGTCCACAGGTTCACCATAAAAATCACTAAAAGAGATGTTGGCAATTGGATTGCTGTATGTGTTGCAATCTGCCGCAAATACTCAAATGGGATGTCATATTATGATTAAGGTGTATACATGGGTAAAATACCCTTCAGTAACCCGAATTAAAGTTGGAATACACCAAGTCATAATTCAGGCATTGCTTACTCTAATGACCTTATTCAGGATAAGCTAATATCTTATTCCAGTTATTGTGGTAATTGGATTAATATTGTTATATTGCTGTCCATGGAAATGTAGTCACTGTCACCTCTATTGCATAAAATGGGCTTTCAAAAGAACATTACAAAGTCAGCCATAATATATTTATAATTTTGCCCTTGTACATCACCACAGTGGATTTGAAACAGAGTAATCAAGCTGTGAGTGAAGTACAGACTTTCAGCTTTAATTGAAGGGGTTTAACTAAAATATGGCATTAACCATTTAGGAATTACAGCCAGTTTTATACATTTTCACTCCATTTTCAGAGGCTCAAAAGTAATTGGACAAACTGTACATAACATACATAACTATAATTGTAAATATTATCTTCAACCTTTGGAGAGAAATCCTTTGCAGTCTTTGACTGCCTGAAGTCTGGAACCCATGGACAACATCACCAAATTCTGAGTTTCCTCCCTTGAGACGCTCTGCCAAGCCTTTACTGCAGCTGCCTTCAGTCGCTGCTTGTTTGTGGGCCTTTTGACCTTCAGTTTGCTCTTCAGTAAGGGAAGATGCTCAAGCGGGTTGAGGTCTTGGAACTGACTTGGCCATTGAAGAATATCCTACTTCTTTACTTTCAGTAACGCTTCGGTTACTTTCGCAGTATGTTTTGGGTCATTGCCCATCTGCACTGTGAAGCGCCATCCTATCAGTTTTGTGGAATTTGGCTGAATCTGAGTAGATAGTATAGCCCTATAAACATCAGAATTCATCCTGCTACTTCCATCAGCAGTCACATCATCAATAAACACTAGTGAGCTAGTCCCATTGGCAGCCATACATACTCATGCCATAACACTGCCTCCACCATGCTGGACAGATAATGTGCTATGCTTTGGGACATCGATTCATTTTTTTTTTTTTTTTACATGCTTATGAACCAAAATGTATATAAGGCTGCCTCGTCCATCCAGCAGCCATGAAAAATTCCATGGCTTTGTACTGACCCAGATAGATGTTCCCATCTCATGTTATCATCACTGAACTGATCACTGCAACACGAACACTGCTCCCTTTCTCTTTTTGAAGGATTCAACTGTCTCATTTCAAGGGGTTTCTGTCAGCTCGTCCTGTCCTCATGGAAAGAACCAAAAGGCCTACCTATTTTTCAGTGTTCTTCTGACAATAGGGTTTTTGAACCACAAGACTTGTATTACTTTTTGGCATTAGCATTATCCTTGAATTTGACCATTGTCATGCCCAAAACTCTAACAGAAATTTCAAGTATTCAGTGTCTCATTTAGGAAGTTGCTCCTGGCAGGGTAGGAATGCCTCTGGTGCTGCGTTTAGACCATGGGACATTAAAAATTGAAAGCCATACTAATGAAATTCTTTTATATTGGTCAGCAGCGCCTTAAGGCCAGACTCAAAAGCGGTTTATAGAGACTGTGACCGTTGAGGCTGTTGAGTAAAATACCATTTCTTTCATTAGCTGTCCAAAAATTAAAATTGAAAGAAGATATAATGAAAACATTCACCAGCAATGGGCAGGGAGGAACCTCCATCATAATAGGCAGTATGATCAAAAAGGTCAGTCCTTAGCCCGATATATTGACAGAATGATTTAACTGTATTTCTCACCCAGAGATTGAATAGAATAAAAAGTCACCAGTTGTCACATTCTTAATGACCTGTTGATATGAGCAGCTTAAAGAATGGCTGAGTATCCATAATTGATGAAGAGCTGTTGGTTCATAGCTCCAGGTGATAAAAAATACCTTCTGCATGATGCATTACAATAAAGGAGTCTCTCTTTGTCTCTTGTCTGGGGTGCAGGGAAAGATGAATGAATAGTAGAACACAGGGTGTTGCTACCCTAATTGAGCCATTTTGTCTCTCCAGTGTTTTCAACCTGATTCAGAAATACATGGACGAATTAGGAAATATGTGGGGAAATGAACAGATGGAAACAGATCCATATTGTGTTTCTGCAAAGGGATGAACAGATGGATGGAAGTGTACAGACAGCAAGGAATGAATGGAAGGAGTGATATTTTGGCTCCTGTCTCCAACTTTTGTCTGGTTATTGTGAAATGACAGCAGGGGACAAAATTTCATGTCTCCCTGAAAGTTGAAACACAGCAAAACAGTTCCAGTCCTGCTGAACAATCACTGAATAGTCTATTTATCCATATCTCCTTCTGCCTGTCTGTTTCACACTTTCTATCTCTGGCTTTCTCTTTAACCGCTCTCTGATGTGCTAACAGAGCACAGAATTTGACAGAATAGCTTAATAGGGAGTTGAGTTGAGAGGGGCTGGCAGTTAATGTAGATCCTGTTCATATAAGGTGTTAGAATTCGATGTGTCTTTGCCATCTTGGCAAGGATGAACACATTAAGGCAAAGTGTAAATGTTGCTACAGACAGAAATGTCAGCATCATGGTAGAAAGATTGTTATTACCTTGGTTAAAAAGGTTGATACACTGGGTAGAAACACCATCACTGTATGTAGAAATATCATTACCTTTGGTGGAAACAAAATTGTAGCTTGTGGAAGCATTGTTGCTGCAGGTAGGAACATTGTCATTGTGGGTGGCACTGTCACAGTAGAAACATGGTCTCTCAGAGTCAAAAGATCAAGAAACTATGGGCAGAAACATTGCCATGGGTGCAGTTGTCACTGTGCGTAGAAACAGCATCACTGCGGCTCCTTGAATATTGTTCCCCAGTCCAGTTGGTGAGTACCAAACCTTGCTCTTTAGAGTTCCAAAAAAGGCAAACATTACAGGGTAATCTCAGTGCTCTTAAAGGACTTATTGCATGTTGTGCGTAATATCTACAAAATGTATGTAGTTCACATTTCTGCTAATCTTTTTCCAAATCAAGCAGGTATATTTTTGAACTCTGATAAAATGTTTCTTACCTGTTATCCAGCCAGCAGTTTCCATTTATTCCACTACGATATGAAAATGAACTGTCAGAGACTTCAAACTTCCTTCACACCAGTACTCCATCACCGTAAAAAGTCATCCATATTAGTTGTCCCAAAAACATCAGCACTGTTGTGTTTTGATGACTTGAAATAGGGGTGGAGTGAAACAGTCTCTCCACTGGAAAATAGTCCCCAGGTAAACTTCTGCTTTACACAGCCATTTATCATCTCTGTGGTTTGTGAATGGTGATGACTTTGTTAGCCTCAGAAGCAGAACACTATCAAGTGGCTGTTTGTTATGTATGGGATTATGATTGCACTGGCCTGGGAACCCCTTGGGATCTCAAGGCTGGTGGATGTGGCCCTGGAAAAGATTGTCGAGGCTCACCGCCTCAGTCTGCTGCCACCACGACCCGGTTCTGGATATGTGGCCAAAAATGAAGATGAAGATGATGAAATTAGACAGTGTTCAGGAGTCTGTTTGCAACCTTGGAGGACAAGGGTTAACATAGGATCAGCGTTTCATTCGAGGAAAGAGCTGAGGGCTTTGAACAACTTAGGACAGATGCATTATTGGTTAGTTTTCTCTTAAGCAGACAATTAAATCTCAGCCATTAAGTAACAGCATAGTCCAGCTGCAAGTTAGCTCCGCATAGCTTTCTACGTATTTGGTTCTTTGTTATAGTATGAACATAGGAGTTGTCACTGGACATCAGGCAGGTGTACAGATTTTGTGGTTTGGGGTAGCTAGAGAAACTGGCATTTACATACATGATCTCAGAGTAGAAGTGTGGAGCTGCAGTGGCTCAAAAGACAAAATAAATCACTGTTTGTTTGCTGTCTAGCTCATGCACCCTGATGAAATCCTATGGCTGAATATTGGCTGTTTTTAATGTTTCAAGTATGATTTACTGTAGCTATTTTCAGAGTCCAAGTGTCCTTTTTTTCAGTTTTCAATCTGCTGCACTCTCCCCTCTCTCCTGCCACAATATATTGGGGATGGGTATTATTTGTGAAGCTCAGGCTACAAAACAAAATTCACACGTGTCCATCTGTTTGGCAAAATAAACAGGTGACTGGAGAGACAGAATGCCTTGGTGAGAGTTTGTTTGAGCATGTTCGAGGTATCATTAAAATGGGAAATCCATGTTATGGCTATAACTTCATTTTTGGTTATGTTGGCAGATTATGTTCCTTTGTTTCGTGCGGCCACTTGCCAAGAGTGACATGGGGTGCATGGACACAGCCCCATTTCAGCCGATACCGGATCGGTATCGGCTTTTAGCCACAATTTAGTATCGGAATCGGATTGGCAAGGAAAAAATGGTATCGTACCATCCCTACCTCATATTCACCAAAGGAAACATGCAAAAATAGCATGTGCAAAGACTAATTCAGTGCTGTGGAGAATGGAAGCTATTATCAAATATAAATAGGCTGATGGAAGTTCATTCCTTCAGATGTATTACCTCAGTCAGGTTAGTGTGCGTGTACCCCTAATTCAGAACCATCCTTGGAGGCAGGAAACATCTGACTCATCTCATACTAAACAGCCTTCACTAACCCATTCACTGTCATCTGTGTGTGTGTCTGTGTAATCTGATGTCTTAACAGGCAAGTTGCTGGAACATAACGATCTCAGCTCTGGTTTGCTTTGAGACATCTGTTGTCTACATATGTCTGTGGGTCTGTTTTCTGTTTTCTATAGTGATATAAGTTTGTCTATTTTTTGTTTATTTTAATAGCGCTTGTCCATAGTCATCATCATAGTGTGTGTGTGAGTGATGTGCAGCTTGAGTCACCATTCAAGATGCCGTGAATTCCTTTCCCATCTGGAACGTGTCAGTTCTGTTGTAATGATAATGGAAACTAATTGTCCAAGTTGTAGTCATGAGGTGAAACTATGTGGTCTCACCTTTCCATGCTTTTGCACTCTGTAGCTCTCGTGCAAGCTCAAAATATCCCCTAATCCTTCCAGGAAATACTAAATCAAACCACAAACAACAACAACAACAAGCTTTAGACTCATAATCAAGGAACAGCTCAATTTTACTGTATTTAAGGGTCAGGGTTTTTGTAGGAATTTGGGACTGCTACGTTTAACCATGAACAGATATAAAGCATGTGACAATTACAACACAATGGCTGTGGGCAAGCTAATGGTACATCAAAACAAATTGACACAGCTCCCAGCTTCAGCACAGAACTTTATCTTTCCCTGTAATTTTATTCAGGGTCCTTCCAATTACAGAGTGTTCAGGAATGACTATTCTAGTCAGTGGTTTCACTCTCAGCACTGTTATCTCCCTCTTGACACCGTAGATGGCTCTACAGTTCATTAAAACATAAACAAAAAATTCTTTCCAAAAAAAGCAATTGGGACTAAATCTCATCAAGGGGGATCTGTGGTTTTTAATGTGCGTCTGTTTTGAGAAACGTTTAAGAAATGTTTTGACCCTGATTTAGGTGACTAAAAGTCAAAATTGGGTTTCAGATTAATCGTTTAGATAAAAACGCTAATAATCCCTGTGGGGAAGTTGGGTCAACACAGCAGCAGGGAATAGCATATAGATAATAAGTCAAATAACATTACAGCAAATGGAATTCGTAATTACATTATGGGCAGTAGGTGGATAAAGATGTAATGTCAGATTGATTAGTAGAAGCAGAGATTTGGTCCGCCATCGCTAGCAACTCTACTACGCATATTCAGATGACTTTTTTTTTAAGGACCCAGTACATGAAAATGAGATTGTCAGGGTTTTCTGCCAGCTGACTGCCAGAAGTGCTCAGCTTCATCCTCCAGCCAGATGGGATCAAGTTAGATGACCGGATCGCTCTCACTGAGGGACTTTATCCCTTTTAATATATCTTTCTTTTCCTTCATCTTTCTAAAATGCATTTTGACTGCTTGTAGTGTGCTATGAAGTTTTTATGTATTTGTGCCTGTGTATGTGTAGGTCCACATTTAATCCTTTTTGGTCTCGTCGAGGCCTGTTGTGCTATGTCTGTCTCAAATGTGGGCCAGGGTAGTGTGATCCAGGTCCCAGAAGGCTCTGTTGTGTTGAACTGGTTTCTCTTTGGCAGCTACAGCAATCAGCTGTCTCCTTGGGCCTTCACAGGAATTTCTGACTTCTCTTTTCGTCTCTGTCTGGACGCCACTGACTATAATTTGTTTGTGGAAATGGCTGAGTGCTTAGATCATGCTAAGGTCGACTGCATGTTAGGCTTAGACCGATATATGGGGTAGATATTAGTCTCCGTTTTCCATACCAGCTTATTCTCAGCGTGGGTCGCAGAGGGCCAATCTCAGCATGAATTGGGTGTGAGAGAGGGAAACACTTTGGGCAGGTGGCCAGTCCATCACAGGGCTGGATATATTAGCATTTTACAAGAAACTGTAAATCAAGCAATCAAGTGTCATTCACTTCTGATGTGGTGGATATGATGTAGTTTATTGTAGAAGTAATCAATGCTACACTGGTTGTGGAAATGAACCACACACATACATCAATACCTTATTATTAGTGTTGTTCTGATTTTTTTGTTTCAGTAGACCGTCTTTATCATGTTCATAACAAATAGGCTGAATTAGGCATACTGATTGGGTGGTTAGCTCTGTAGGTCAGTCTAAAACGTTAGACTTACGTTTGCAGGCAGCAACACCAAACATGAAGAAAAAAACAAAGAAGTGAAACCACAGCTTGTGTTTTCTTCCCTGCCGAGCCAGCAAACACTTTCCTGATCATTTAATTCCTTTGTTCCTGATTTAGTGTCCAGAGGGGAAAAAAACAATCTAGTTGTTGAGATCCAATTGAATTAGTGTGTCTGCTTGAGCCCCTCTTTACCTCCACAGCCCATTTAACATATTTAGGGCCATTTGCTGTCCTTGAATGTCTGATAATTAAAAAAACAGCCCAAAGAAATAACAGGCTCTTTGTTGACATTTGGTTGATGGCAAAGTTCTTTCTAATTCGTCAGTGTATTCGTTCATTGTTGTGAATCTTTTTTTTGATACAGTGCAGTTAATACAGTTAATTTGAGCTGTGTTTTTTTGTCTGTTAACAGGACGAATTCTGGACCTGAAGACAGGAACAGTGAAGAAGGAGGGGCAGCAGTCCTCCATGAGGATGTGTATGGGCTCACGGCGCTCCTTCATCTGCCGCATGAGGTGTGTTTCTGTGTGTGTTATTTCCAGTCATTAACGAAACCAAACTGACTTTTTTTCAAGAGGTTTTTTTTTTTGGCATTTCTGCTTTATTTGACAGTCACAGTAGCAGGGCTGGTAGCATTCCGGTGCCGTGCCGGATCTCCGGCGTACCGGTGTGACTGCGAAAAACAAAAAGCCCAGATTTATCTAACAGACATTTCTCTGGATCCAATAGAAGCGCAGTTTCGTCCGCAACCACACTAATAATTGGCCTACTAGCCAATCAGAAGTAGGGCTGGGGTGTGACTTGGGTGTTGACAATCAGGCACTGAAGCCCGGGGAAGACAGCAAAGAAGTCAATAAGGACGTTAAGGATAAATGGTGCTGGGCTTGGATAGAGGAGAATGGGAGCGATGTGGCAATAGATAGTTACAAGATAGTTAATAGGGTTATTTTCAAATAATGTATATATGTTATATGATGACATTTGCCGCATACATATCACCCCCCCCTCCTCCACCCCTGGGAACGGGAAAAAAAGTTCAGGCTCAGGATTTTTTTCCACTATCAGCCCTGCAGTAGAAAGAGACAGGAGAGGCAGGGTAAAGAGAAGGGATGACATGCGGCGCATGGCCTGAGGTCAGACTCGAACCCAGGATGCTGCAATCAGGACTCAACCGTGACACATGGTGCGCACTCTTGTCCGGCGCCCCTAAACTGACTTTTTAAATTGAAACTGATTTGATGATGATGCCAGTGCTTCCTGAGTTAGTCTATCACCATGGTGTCTGCAGGTCTTGAATGATTTAAACTCAAAGCCTTAAAAACTTTCAAATACAGTTAGATTAAGCATTTTAATTTTTAAGTTCAGATTAAGAGGTCTTTCTTCCATGGAACAAATCAGCCCAGGCACACAAACTCAAATTGTAATAGATCTGCAGTTGCTTTCATTTCATACATATTGGAGTTGCAAAATTGGTCTGATATTTCATTCTGTCATTTAAAATGTCTTTGAAAGTCTTAAATTCGACTTGATGAAACTTAAAAGACACCATAATGTAATTGTTCAACAGTATTATTTATCAGTGATGCTGTTCAGATTTGCTCGTGGATAATTCAGAAAATTCCATTCAGATGTAGCTGCAGATGTATTGAGCTGCTGATATAAGGTCACCTTGTTTCTGGTGATACACACAAGAAGAAGCTGATTCAGTCACATGTACCCGCTGCTAATGCAAGCGACTACAGGTGAAAAAAACAAACCATAAAAACTTTTGATCCAGTTTTCGGATTCATTTTTTTCTTGTTCTGGTATCAGCAGTAGCTATGAGGTAAGTCCAATTTGATCCTAAAATGCACACATGCAAACAAGCTGAAATGGTGAACAGCAGGGGTTTATGTAATGAGACAGGCAAGCAGTATGAATCTCATTAGGTGTCAGCCATTGGAGGTTTACAAAGATATAAATGGCAGTTTTGTTTCTGATGCTGTTTACACTGTTGTTTATCAGCTCCTGCCGGCAGAGTGCATTTAAGTGTCTTGCTGAGCTGTCTAATTAGCCACACACAGATGCTCCTAGAATAGTGTTTCCTATGTGATTGATGGCAATGTTTACGCTATTATTCAGCCATTAATCATAATATCCAGACCAGTGCAGCAAAATCAAATGCAGTGTGAGTTATCACTGGCACTAAAGGAAGATGGATGGAAGATTGAGGAGGAATTACTTGAAAGATATTAGGGCAGATAAAAAGGACACCAAGAGCAGGGTCGGCTGTAACATTTGTGCAAGACTCCTAACAAGAAGTCATAGACTCCTACTATGCTTTTCCACTTTACCGACTTACTGTAGCCACTCATCCAAATTTAGGAGACGGTTGCCTGTATCTGTGTATGCATGTTTGTTTGTCTGTCTGTGTGCCAGTCAAGTTTCTCTCTGTGAAATGATAGACAATTGGATAAGCTCATTAAGATGCAATCAGATGAGCTCAATAAGATACAGCAACTACCTTAACCTGCCATCTATAGTCTTTTCAGTTGAGCTTGAAATGTTTCATTTCACATTCAGGTACTCATATTCCTAAAACAGAAAATAGTAAATCAGTGGAAGGCAAGTGGTCTGGAGTCAAGTTCAGTGAATAACCACTGACATGAAGATGAAGTGAAGAAAAGTTGCATACATAGTATGCCCTTATGTTGCCAATAAGTGTCCCTTGTAAACTCCTGCATTTGGCTGCAAATAAGAATGTGTAATCAAAGTTGGTCATCTGCAAGCTGTGGTTTTATTCAGCATTTCAAGCAGCAGAGGTTCACTTGTTGGTGCTGGTCCACAATAAAAAGGCGAGCATCACCATCAGTCATGTAATTGATGTGATTCATTATTTACATGCAATGCCAAACAATGATGAAATGCATCAGTTTTAACATCAGTCACTCACTGAGCTTGCACTCTCTCTGCCCTCTTATCAGCACACCTCAAGAGCTCTGGTAGCCTACAGAAAGTCTTTACTTTGCCAGTTATATTTACATCTTTGTTTTAACTCTCATTCATGTGCAGTTCAGCTCGCTATTGAAGTATTTACAACAGCACTTTAAGTCAGCATCAAATAAATGTCAGAGAAGAAGCAACACATGCAACCTACATGTAAATGCTGTCAGTTCATTTGCAGAGCCCTGCTAATTAGCTAGCTTGTAAGAGAGTCATGACATCTCTCCCAAAATGAAAGCCTACAACAAACACTGTATGGTGTCTCTTAAGTCATTGAAGAGTACTTTTCTCTGCAAGGCAGCCGGATAGCACTCACTGTGAGGTAGAAAGCTTATACCTGAGTTTGCTTTCTGTAATACTGAAACAGCAAATCCCATGAAGTCAGTCTCTTCAATTTTATGCTGTGAGCATGTTGTCTGCGCGGTCGCTGAAGCTTATGTGTCTGACTTGTAGAAAACACAAGTTTACAAAAATTCCAATACTGTGCCCTCCTTCCTCTCCAAAACAGGAACAAAATGATACATTCAAAGCAAACTTGCCAGAGCTACTGCAGTGATGTAGGGTGTGAAAAGATGATAAAATCTGTGACAGCAAAAATGGAAAAAGTTTCACTTTGAAGTTGGTCACAGTTTCAAAGTTTCGTTAGGCTGCTTTGCATACTGGTGAACCCAAATGACAGAGATAGCTGTTTGGACTTTAGTACCCAGAAACTGTCAGCTGACACCAGTAAATCAGAAAATCAAATGTCCTTTTTTAAGAGTTTGATGGGCTGGAGGTGTTGAACAGGTTCAGCCATGATTGGTCAGTTTTGTCTGGATCAAGCACGAAATCATTGAAACTTAGGAGATAGTTTTGGATTATGTTATTATGTTTTCCTTCATCATTTCCAACTGGGCAAATCTTTGGTAATCTAGCCTTGTCTAGTGCAGCGATAGCTGATGTTGTGTTTTGTCAGTGGCAGTGGTATTGTACAAACCTGCTCCACGGCAAAGTTTCTCTTCTGTGACCCCCTAGCTTTGAACCCAGACAGCCATGACAACGAAGACACACCAGACACCTTAATACTATTAAGCAATAATTCAGTATATGACTCATACCTGCCTGTTAAATTGAGATGTTCGTGCACCCATGACCTATTTCACACCACATGAACTTGAAGCCATATGCTTTTTCTCCCTAACGTGATGACATGAATATTTCCACTCCCCAGAGTTTATTGGTTGAATGACTGATGTTTCCATCCATCATAGATAATTACAGTTGGTATGCCTGCCATTTATATTACAATAATGATTGCCGCCTGTTCCCTTGCTCAACACTCCATATCCTCTCCTTTACCTTTGACCCTTGTAACCCAGGCCATTGCCAAAGGAGACTTTATCTTTGTGTGTTACATCTTATTTGTTAGAACATCTGCCCCACGTTTTTTCACTGGCCACAAATCTACATCAAACCCGTTTTGATAGGGAGACTGCTTTGATCAGTTGAAAGAGCTTGTGTTTAGCTGAACAAAATAACATACGTTTCCTTTTTTTTTTTTTTTTTTTT
>OMLB01017635.1:0-10720 GCA_900302555.1 Myripristis jacobus
CGGGGGGTTCAAAGTGGGGTCGGGGGCCCCCGGGGGTCCCTGAGGGTCAGAGTGAGGAGCGTCCTGATGCAGCTTCACTGAGCCGACCTGTCACGTCACTCTGTTCATGTTCAGAAACGCGGCTCTCATGTCGTTAATCTGATGATTGTTTGTAAACTGGAACTTGTTTTGGTAAATTTTCTGGTCATTTCTTGGGAAATTACTCGTCTTTTTCCCGTGTTTTTGGAAAAAAATCAACTCCATTTGCTGGTTAAAAAATAACAACAAAGAAATTAGAAAAATGATAAATAATAATGATATAATAATAAGAAGAAGACAAATAAAGTAAAAATGTAAGTGCCAGTAAATTAGGGGAAAAAACGTCATCACTATTATAAATGCCAAAAAACAACAACAACAACAACAATGAAAGAACAATTATAATGATTAAAATGCTGTCTGTAACCATCAGATGAGTGATGCTGGCCTGATGTAAGTGCTCGTGTGTAAATGCTTGTGAACAAACCTCTTGGTGAGGGCCCCTGAGGGCCCCACATGCCCTCAGCCGGGCCCTGCAGCCTCGGCTCAGAGGACCGACTGAAACACCACGACACACAGTACGCTCCTGTTGGAATATTATAGGAATATTATCATTAAATACAGCAGTTGCGTCATTCATAGGAGATTAAAAACATACCACTGCAGTCCTTATAATCTTTATTATCTCTAGTAATAATCCCACTATTTAATATCACATTTTTGTCCTTTTTAGATTTTTTTTCATTGTAATGTGGAAATTGGACACTGAGTAGAAAAAGGTATAAAAAGGAACATCAGAGTTACATAAGTGACATAGCTATAGCATCCATATGAGGTCAAAGAACAGCTTAAACCTCCACGAGGTTCTTATGAAACCAAATAAATCAGACCGTACAGAGAAGACATCCTCAGGGGAATATTATAGTAAATATTATAGGGGAAAAGTAAATATTATGAGTGAGGTCCAAAGAGAAATTTTAGTGAGTTTTATAGAAGCAGCACAGTGATGTCATCCATCACAAATATTTTTTATAAAAAGCACCATGAGGTTTCACAGAATGCAGAACCCTATGAGGATATTATAGGAGTATTATAAGGGTATTATGGGGTATTATAGGAGTATTACAGGTTTTCAGAGTGTGTGAAACACAGAAAAACATAAAGGGATGTTTTTGTGTTTTTTTGTTTGTTTTTTTTTGGCGGCTGAGCAGCAGCCGCTCTGTCTCTAATCTGAGCTGAGCCGTTGTTGTCCTGACATACATTCAGTTTACATCATCATCATCTTCATCATCATCATCATCATGATCAGCTCTCCTGTCACTGGCTCGCCTGCACGCTGCTTTTTTCTTTTGGTCTGCTGTTAAATCTCCAAACACGAGTCCGGCGAGGCTGCAGGCCCTGCGGCGCTGTTTGAGTTTTAACATGACTTGGGCTGCTAATGATTATTTTCATTGTTTCTCTTTTTTTATCAATCAATAAATCATTTAGTGCATAAAGAGTTTAGAATAAAGCCATTTTCTGAAGGAAAGTGATAAGAGTCCAAACTGATGTCTGCCTCATTCTGACCAGCAGCCAAAATCTAGTTTGAAGGTATGAACGGAGAACAGGAAGCAGTTCCCTGCGGCTCCTCGGCGCCAGACTCCATCACATGCTGTTCTCAGCTGGCCTGGGACGACTTTCCGATGCTAACGCCGGCGTCCTCACAGTGCTGCTGCTGCTGGCCGGCATGTCGGTCCTGTGCTCTGCGTCCTCAAGATAAACTGAAGTTTGGCGGAGGGTTGGTGTGTGGAGCTCCCTGGGCATGAACGGCAAAAAATAAGTCCCGTTTCCCATTCTTTCAAGATATTAAACGTCCCTTTTCTTTCTTGATTTGAATTGGAAAGAAGATCTGGCACATAGTGTCTGCTGGGAACTTCCACAGAGTAACCTTTCACCAGGAAAAAAAAGACCTGGTCTCACTTTACTTTCACAAAGAATTGTGATTTCATGGAGAAAAGCTGATTTGTGATGGACGTGAATGGAGAGATGCAAGTGCAGTGTTGTGGACAGGGCAGGCTTCAGATTATTTTGACCGAACTTTATTCATATAGCGCCTTTCATACAAACATGCAGCCCAAAGCGCTTCACACTGTAAGAGACTGCAAGAAAACCTCTGACATGTGGAGGAGCTGCGTCATTTAAAGCTTCAGAAACAAGCAAGGGGGGATTTTCTTTGCTTTAGCCCAGACTCTGGCCACTGCCTTCTGGACCAGCTGCAGTTTTCTAACAAGATTTGTAGGTAATCTGGTAAAGAGGGACTTACTACAGTCTAAACTGCTAGTAATAAAAGCATGGATGAGGATTTCAGAATCTTTCTGAGTTCCAAAAAAAGGTCTGACTGGTGATAATTCTAATATGGAAAAAAGGATGTTTTTATAACCTTGTTTAAAATGAGTTAAAATTTACATCAGAGTTTAAAGTCACCCCCAAACTTGTGATGTTTGTTGGAATGTGTTTGCTGAGACCACCAAGCATCAAGTGCAGTTTTTCTCTTGCTGCTTTTTGGGTCTTATTAAAAGAATCTCAGATTTTTCCTCATTACATTTTAAAAGGTTTTTACTGATCTATACATTAATGTCAGAGAGACAGGCAGTAAGAGTGTGCAGTGCTTTGGGGTCATTTGGCGAAACAGATGTACAATTGTGTGTCTTCAGCATAACATGATAGTTGACATGGTGATGTTAATCATGTTTCCCAGTGGGAGCACATGCAGTGAAAACAAAAGTGGCCCCAAAATGCTGCCCTGAGGAACACCACAATCAATACCATGAGTTTCTGCTGATAAAAAAAGTAAGAGCTGCAACAGGCTCTGTGAACATTTTTAAACCACAACGATTTATAACATCACTTTTAACTGTCACATGTCCTTTGTTTTATTCTTATTCTGTTCTTTCACATATTTTGTTGTTTTTAATGTCCTCCATTTTTGTCTTCCTTTTTTTCTCCACATATCTTACTGTTTCTATATCTTAATCTCCATCTTTTTACATATCTTATTACAGTTGTTTTTTGCTGCCTCTACTCTTGATTACTCTTGACTCAGTTGATTTTTTGTTGATTTTCTTGATTTTATCGTGCGGGATTTGCATTTGTTTTAAATTGCCTGTTTTATTCTCTTGTTTTTACACTTTATTGTAAAGCACGTTGAGCTACACTCCCTGTATGAAAGGTGCCATATAAATAACGTATTATTATTATGATTATTATTATTATGATTATTATTATTATTAAATAGGACTGGAACCAATCTAACACCCGATCAGAGATAAACCTCCATTTGGCAGGAGAAACAAGCTCAGCCACATTATTTGCATCCTCAGTAATTCCCAGGTCTTTGCGAACGTCCGGAGGTCTGCCGGCGCTGTGGTCCGCTCGCTGACCGGACTGAGTTTTAATAAAAAGCCGCTGTTGGTTAAACCACGTCCACTGCTGCTGCCGCTGCTGCGTTTATCCAGGAGAAGTTTTGTGCCGGCGCGTCTTCAGAGTTAATGAGTTCAGTTGCTCTAATGGCCTAATTTGATTTTAATGGCTTTACTTGTATTTAACTTCATTTCAAAGGCTTAATTTGTTTTTAAATTGTTTTATTTTGCTCTATTTTTTCCTTTTGTTTTTTATCAGATGTTGTGCAACTTATTTTCATTTTATTTTTAAGTCTTAATTTGTTTTTAACTTGTTCTATTTTGTTGGAATGGGTTTTTTTTTTCAGAAGAAGAAGCAGCTTGTTTTAATGTTTTAAAAACTAGTTTAATTTTGTTGTGGTTTATCTGATGTGCAGCACTTTGGGCAGCGTTTTGCTATATTGAAACGTGCTACATGTATAAACTGACTTATGACTTATGCTGCAACACATTTCACACGGCAGAGGCCATGATGTGAGAGACAGAGCTCAGAGCTCAGAGGAGGAAACTCCCTCACAAACATCAGTTTATGCTTCTCTTTAATATCCTGAGTATTGCCCTGGACTTACTGTCCTTACTTACTGTCATGCTTTCTGCACTGACAAACATTTCCACACACAATTCATTTAGAGATGATTGTAAAAAAAATGAAGGAATGAGAGGAGAGGACTGTGCCTGCAGGAGAGCTTGGCTGTGCCCGAAATCACTCACTCCTCCCTACTCACTATATAGGGAGCTCAGTGTAGTGGACTATATAGTGAACTCAATAGCGGACGGTTTCGGACACTACTTCGCTCGTTGTTCGGCGCTGTTCCGCAATGCATGATGGGATATATTGCCTGGTTAGTGACCATCGGATGTCCACTACATTTTGCAGTGGATTGTGGGATACATCCAGTGGACTATATAGTGAACATTAATAATCACTAAACATTCGGACACCCCTACAAAATGGCCTAATCACTATATAGTGGTTAGGGAGTGATTTCGGACACAGCCCTTGTGCTGCTGTTTAGTGCACCACTTTATTACGTCCCCCTCTCAACAAGTCACCAAAGTAAAGTTCCATTCCTCTACATTGGAATGCCAACTTTATCCAAACGTCAGGGATGCCGAGGCCGAAGAACACCGCTGTCGGTCCTGAAGAAATGTGTCACACTCAGGTTGAAGTATCTCAGGTTCGGGTTAGGGTGCTCTGCCCGCCTCAGACAGGTGAGTCTCAGGTGCTGTGCAGCCTCTCTCTGAGCACGTCCCTGCGTTTAGAAGCACATGAAAGGAGGAAATAAATCTCAGCATCTCAGGTTGTTTTCCCTGCTCCAGTCTGTGGCCTGTGGTTTAAATCAGTGGAGTAGTTGATAGTTGTATCAGCAGACGCCGTGCGGCGCTGTCAGCTGATTGGCCAGACAGATGACCGGGCTAAAAGGCAGACAAAGGAAGAGTTTACCTCCTGGATGTTGTTTTTTTTTCTTCCTCTCACCACATTTGGTCAGTCCATCTCAACATGGAGCTCCATCAGCAGCTTCAGTGATTCTTCATTACTGCAGAGCTCGTTTGGAGATCAATACCCACAAGGCAATGTGTCCATAACACCTCACCTGAGCTACGGGAGCCTCTTCAGACCAAAACACGCGCCGCTTCCTGTAGTCGGGTCAAATCTCGGCCAGTTCACGTTCATGCAGCAAACGTCTTGCTCTGCACTTCATTTTATAACCAAGAGGCGTCTTTGGTGATCCGATCACAGGTGGACGGCGCTCAGTCCGCCCGTTCACACCTGGCATCAGGATGCGTCTCCACATCCGTCTCACCTGGCCACTTCTGATTGGATCTCACGTTCCCGCTCTCTATGCAAATGAACACATAGCATACATCGTTTCCTTTGGCAAAGGCCGTTCGCTGAGGGTTTTTTGAGCGAATGCTTTTCAAGACAGAGGACGTCAGGTTAGTGGGCGGTCCTTCAGTCTGTCCTGGGTCACATGTCTCTTCAAATGTGATGTGGACAAAAGTGTCCCAGGCCTCCGAGTGTGACCTGAGAGATCAGGACATCCTGCTGCTGTTCACACCTGTGCTTACCTGAGGTGGGATCACCCAGGATGCATGTTACTGCCAGGTGGAAGCAGGGCCAGAGACCCCGCCCCCTCAGCCGCGCGTGTCAATAAAGGCAGGTGTGAAAAGCTCAGGTCATTTTGTCTGCTGGTGTTCACTGTGTGACAGACTGGCGACCTGTCCACCTGCTGCATGCTGGGAATGATTCAGCGGGTAAAGAACAAGAGTGAAGTTTCCTCATAATGAGTTTGTAGCTGCTGTGTTTAAAAAACGTCTCTGAGGTGAAGGCTGCGTGTTGACGTTTACGATGTTATAGTCTTTTATTTTGTCCCAAGCTCGGTCCCAGGCCTCTGGTCCAAGAAGTTCAACCTAAAATAAAAGAAAAAAAGAGAAGGTGTGATATTTGCTGGCAGCGGCCGGCGATCGGTGCTGCAGTCCCAGCTGAAGTCTGCGGCCTTTTTCTGTCGTTTGGTGCGGCTGCAGCTGCCGGTGAATTCCTCCTCCTGTGAAATCACCATTTTTAAATATCGCAGGTCTGCAGGGCGACAGCTTATCACTGCCAAGGAGAAGTTCAAAAGAAAAGTCAGAGCTTCTCTCCTGCCTGAGCTCAACACCGTCTGGATGCTGAGCAGCGATAAGAGACTCTCCGACCCGCCCGGTTCAGCTCGCACTCGTCTGTCTGCCCCGCACCCTGTCTGTCTGTCTGTCTGTCTGTCTGTCTGTCTGTCTGTCTGTCTCTCTGTCTGTCTGTCTGTCTGTCTTTTGGTAAAGGGTGTAACTCTACAGATCCTCAGCTGTGGGCAAAGGGCCAACGAAGCAATAAGCAAACTCAGAATTTGAGTTTTTCTCTTAAATTTTTGAGGTTTTTCTCCTAAAAGTATGACTTGGAATTGTAACGTTGGAAATTCTGACTTTTTTTGTCTGAATATTTTCGCCCATATTTTTTCCCTGCAGTGACCCTGACACGCCGTCATTCGTGTCTCATATTTTTGTCCAAATTCGACTGAGATGTTGTGCGTGACAGACAGATTACAGGACAAGCAGACAGGTGGATCTGTAGTCCCGCCTCCAGAGGAACTCACAGATTGCCGTTCTAATTTCAATCCAGTGAGAATTTGTGCCACAAACATGCGGAAGCTTCCTGACGGGAGCTGCAGACGGGACAGTTTCAGTTTGTGTTGGAGTGTCAGGAAGGATGAGGCCGGTCTGCAGGGAGAAGCCCGACTCCTCCTGCCCTCCTTCTGCTCCGCTCACTGCTGATTAATGTGATGGCACTGAGAGTGTGTGTGTGTGTGTGTGCGTGAGTGTGTGTGAGAGTGAGTGTGTGTGTGTGTCCATGCTAGTCATGCTCCACCACTGGGTTAGAACAGATGTCACCAGCTGGCTGTTTCTGCTAAATAGGTTAGACGTGTGTGAGTGTGTGTGTGTGTGTGTGTGTGTGTCTGCTAATGCATGCTGGTGTTGTGTACACTGTAGTGACGGGATAACAAATCAAAATTCAATATATCACAATACACACTGTATAGGAGCTTCAGTAATCCCACAAACACCAACCCACTGTGTGAGCAGGGGGACGACACACACGGTAAACAAGAAGTCAACAATAAGTCAACAAAGGTTATTTATCAACAAAAGATCTTAAGGAGAATATTCTCCTGATTATTTTCAAAATAGCAGTCAGTTTATAATTCAGAGCTATTCTGTCTAGATTACAATTTGCAGTGGAAAAACTTCAGAATTTCCAAGATTAAAATCATAAAATTATGAGAAAACAACTTGGATATTCTCTGAGATTAAAGTGATCAATTTAAGAGAAAAAAAATAAAAAATCTGAGATTATGAATTTGTGAGGAAAAAAAATCAGAAATGTATCCTGGTCCTAACGAGGTTAGCAGGGTCAGCGTGCAAAGTGGAAACCGCGAGTCAGGGACAGTCGGGTTTGTCATGATGACATAGTTTTGTGAGTAAGTTTTCAAATTTGGGATTAGGTGTGATGTCAGATGTGATGGGATTAGATGTGATGTTAGATTCAGCAGAAAACACTGAACATGTTGATCTATAACAGGTTTATGTTTATGGCATCATTAGACTATAGATATAATATGTTTGTGTTCGGCTCAAACTGCGAGCGGGAGATAACAGTTTGGCGGTGAATGTCTCCACAAGGCTAGCTGACAGTGCACAGAGCAAAATTGTGAGCTTTCAAAAAAAAAAACTCTGCATCTTTAGAGGAAAATGTATACATCGTTTTGAAAAGACAAATAGTGAAATTCATTCGGTTTTCAAACAATTAAGCCAAAGATTTATCTGTGCAGTTTTACTAAGATGAAAGTGTGCGTCCAGCATGATTCTGCAGCACCTTGACTGACCAGAAAAAGCAAACGGCAGCGGCGTCCGGCCGCCGGGCGAGGACGCTGGGCGTGTGTCGGCGAGCTGCGCACGCCTGTTTAATATGCATCAAGGTTGTGGGGAAAGTACCGCTCGGCTCCCGGGCCGCACGTCAGCGCTTTCCTCCGGCTCGCTGTTACCGTGCTCTGATTTATAGGTGGACTCCCTCCTTGGAGAGACACAACGAGCCCAAACTCCCATTCATCAACGTCAGGACCGTCCTGCGTGTGTGTGTGTGTGTGTGTGTGTGTGGGAGTGTGTGGGAGGGTGGCCACCTATTATTATACAAATACACATTCACACAGGACCTACTTTCATATTTCATACTCTGGCATGAAGGTCATGACCTCAGGAAACTGCTGGGTTCTCCCAACACACAAACACTACAAACCATCACAACTCAGTGACACTTAAAATCAACTAAGACGACGTATGATGTAGTATTTGTTTTGTTAATATAGCCATGTCACAATTACTCAACCCTTATGTAATAATGCTGTCTTTAAAACCCTCTGCTGGTTTTTATGGCTTAAAGTGGAGTTAAAACATAATTAAGCCTTTGGGAACTTTGTAGTGATCCTTAATTTGCTTTAGCTGCGATGCTCATACAAAGCCCACCTGGGAAGGAGCTCAAGGTGAGCTGCAGTCGTGGGAAAGACGAAGGAGCTTCCACAAAAGCTGAGAGAGGAAATTACACCTGAAGGAAACTGGGTATGAGAGCATTTCTGAAAAATGTACCATTCCATGAGACACCACTGGGAGCGTTATAGGAAAGTTCCTAACACAGCTGTAAACCTGCCCGGGAGAAAAGCCCAAAATTTCATCAAGAGCCTCTAGCAACTTAATCAGGACAAGAAGAACCCCGTGTCGCTGCAGGACGCCTACAGGACGACCTGATGAAGCTCAGGACTTAGAGCCTCAGTGGCTACGAGACGAGCGCTGAATAAACAAGGACCTCATGGCCGGACTCCAAGACGCACTCCACTCTGGACCGCGAGGAACACCAAACCAGGACTGGAACATGCCAGGAGGACTTTGGATTGGACCGCAGAGTTTCGGGAGACAGTTCCATGGACTGATGAAACTAAACTGGAGCTGTTTGGACACATGGACGGTGCTAACGGCCCACGGCCTCAATCCACAAGAACAAACCCCCATTCCTGTTTCCGTTGTTGTGCTGATAGCGTCACAGTCTCGCCTTGTAACCCGCCCATCATGTGCCGCATCGGTTTAAATGCACACCAGTGGGAACAAGGAGGCCAGTGGCAGACCCAGCACCACCCAGCTGCTGCAGAATGGAACAGATTTTTCTTCCTTTGGATGCTATTTTTTTGGTGGATCTGTCCCATTGCACATTGGATCCTCACCGCTCACATAACGTCCTCATGTGGTCAAACGGCGTGGATTTGGCGTTGGACGTTGTCCTCTGTCCAGACAGCGAGCAGAGCCCTGATGTCCTCGTCTGACCAGGACTGCCGCTTGTCCTCCATTTTTCTTTCCTTGGTTATGTTTCTGATGCAAAGCGAGCTGCTGCACTGACATCTGGACTGATCAGCTGCACCGTCGCCCCGCCCACAGCCAGGTAAGCCCCACCCACCCACCTTAGCTCCGCCTTAGACCTGGGTCAGTCCTGTCTGACCCATAGGGATTCTCTGGAACCTCAGCAGCTGGAAACCAGGCGGGACAGTCCCACCGAGGAGCAGCAGAGACCGGAGGAGACCATGGAGACACAGCTGGAGCCTCAGCAGCACGAGGCGCCACATCTGGAGCCGCAGAGGAGAGACGGCTGTTGGGGATGTGGGGATGTTTTTCTGCTGCAGGAACTGGTGATCTTGACCGTGTGACTGGTGTTATGGATTCCCAGAAAAACCAGGCCATTTGAAAGAGGAACATGATGCCTTCTTGGGGATCACTGGTGATCCCGAGCACACCTCCAAGTCCACCAGAGCTCGGCTGAGAAACAGATCCTGGGATGTCCTGCAGTGGCTTTCTCAGTCTCTGGTTTTAAACCCGATTGAAAATCTCTGGTGGGATTTAAAGAAGGCAGTTGCAGCACGGACGCCGTCAAACGCCAACGGCTAGAGAAGAACAGGCTGAGAGGTGCAAGATGTTTGTCAGCGCTTTGAAAACGCTTTTTAGAAGTTATAAAGGTGAAAGGACTTTCCACAAAGCACTGAGGCTGGGGGCTGACTAAGTGCACACACACACATTTGGGATAAGAGTTGAGTTAAGTCAGTTTATACCATCAAAATAACTCAAATATGCATCAATGAATATGTTTTGTTCTTTAGTTGATCTTCACATTACCGTAAGACCTTTTGAGGTGGGGGGGTTGCAGACCCTTTGCTTTTCATTGCAGCATGAAGACGTAAGGCGTCGTCACGGGGTCCAGGAGCTGCTGGGCGCGTTTTGGAATTTAATTCGACATCTGCTGCTTCCATCGAGCATTATTTATTTATTATTTTTACATTCCAGCGAGCGGCAGATGAAACGTGTCGGTGGAAAGTCGGTCACTGGGCCTCGGCCCGCTCACGGCTCAGGCTCACACTCAGTTTTTACAAATACCAGTTTCCTCACGGGGCTGCAGCTTCATCATCACCGGCTAGTTTGTTGTGGCGTCTGATCGCTCCTCCACTCCTCCTCCTCCTCCTCCTCCTCCTCTCTCCTCAGCTGTCTGCCTCCATCCATCCATCATCCATCATCCATCTCTCTATGTTCTTTAATCCATATTCCATCCGTCATCCTTCCTGTCTCACCATCTTTCCCTCTCTCCCTTGTATTACTCTCTTCATCTCTCTCCTTCCTCTCCTCCTCTCCTCCCTCTCCTCCTCTCT
>OMLB01017636.1:0-27135 GCA_900302555.1 Myripristis jacobus
GAGGATGGAGGGTTTAGTTGAGCAACTCCGCTCCACATAGGTGATTGGATATCTTTCCTAGGCCACCTCTTGTCACCGATATGTCACTGAAACACGTCAACAAGCTGTTCCTAAACCTTTAACTGTATTCAATCTATTTTGGGGTTGAGGATAAATCAATAGAGTGATCCAATTTAAAATTTTCTGTATGGATGTCACAATGGTTACGTCTGGAATAACAAACATCCAGCAGCTGCTACCATAAAATGGATGCATTATTTTGCATATGTTTCGTTGTTTTGAGTGTGGAATTGATATTTTCTGTCTGAGAGGCTTAACCTTGAGGAATGAGCAAACGCAGTGACTGAATAATTACCGTAGGTTGTGCACAGCGGAGACCAAAGCCATTCATGGCATCACAAAGTGGAGAATCAAATGAGTTTAGCAACCTGCTTAATGATGTAAACAGAAATGCCAAGAGGAACGGTCTCTGTTGTCCAAGAACCTCTACTGTTTGATATGAGCGTGGCATACTTGCATATTGGTTTTCAGTTGAATGACAGCATACCACCATCTCATGTTTGAAGAACACATCTGACCACAGCTGAAAATCAAATGAGACTCGCCATGTGTGCTGCACGCAGTTGCTTCCAAAGTCAATAGAGGAAAGAGCTTCAGTCAATCAAAAGTAAACTGTCAGAGGAGGAGTTCCCCCAGGGCTCTTTTGATGAAAGCTTGCCTTGTTAATTGGACCAATGAAGTGAACATATTTCTGGCAAGCAACCAAAGTTAGAAGGCATATTAACATCCTATGGGATGGCAATATACGATACAGCAAAGTTATACCTTGGAGCCATTGATAAAAGTCCCCATTAAACCAAGTGACTGTTTAATGAGTGCTGTATTGCAAGCCAGCTGCTGTAAAACCAGCAATTCATACTAAAGCACCACATCTCATAGACATTTACATCTCTTCTATCCTTTTCTTGTATTTTTTCCCTGTTTAAGTAGAATTGTAAAACCAGTGAGTTGATTAGCTCAACAGTCCTTTTCAGCTATATATGACAGTAAAGTCTATTAGCCCTGCATGAGAACGCTGCACTTCTGAGACCGCTAACTTTCCACTGCTAATCACCAGTGTTTGTTCATCGTCCCCTGGTCCCTGAGCTTCATCGCAAGTGACAGCCGAATTGAACGGCATGACTCATCGCCAGGCCGTAATGAGGCGCGTCCATGCATGACTCTCACGCCAGCCATGGCGCCGTTCTCACTCTGATCCAGACAATGTGAAATGTAAGTCTCCCACAGCTGCTGCACCAGTGCCATCTCACCCTAGTGGACTGAGCTGCCTTTCACCTGTTGGATGTAGCCCCAAGCGGGACTGCTCACTCACCGTCTCTTCCCTCACCTCTGGTGCCTCATACCTGGGCTCCTGCCAGTTCCTCTGAATCCCTCAGAGAGCCGGAGAGGCAGACAGGCTGAGGTGCGGCGGCTCAAAGTGTTAATAGAATCTCCTCCATATCAGTGAGTTGGCAGACTCCATAATCATCAACTGCAGAAAAAAGATGGAGAATAGAGGGATGAGGAAGATGGAGGTAGGAGGGAGAAAAAGGGGGGCACTCAACAGCTGAGACTCATCTCTCCTCATTTACCTCCCTGTAGACATTCCCCTTTCTTCACAATTCATTTTTTTCATTTGTCAGCGTATGGATGGACGGCTCATTCATTCACCGCCTGTTGTCCATTCCCTGTTGTCACCTCACCTACCCTTATATGCCACGGTAACCCCCGCTGCCATCATCTGATATTGGCAGCAGTGACAGCACAATGGCAATAGCGGTGTGATAAATGCAGGGCCACGCTTTGAATATCATCTATTAAGCATGGTAACTGAAGACATCCGTCTTCTTGTTTGTTCACTCCTTCCCCCCGCACAGTGTTTCTCTCTTCCTCCTTCCTTCTGTCTGTCCCAGGCTTGCACCTCTCTCATCATGCCCAATCCTCTTGTTCTTTTTGCTGTCACCATCCAATTCTTTATGGGTCTCGTTTGCAGTTGTCCAGGCTCCACAGGTGGCAGGCTAGACTCCATATTAATGAGCACTGTCGACTTCCTCTAAGGGTGAAGTCTGATTTAATGAGCCCCTACAAGCTCTCCCTTCCTGATAAAAAGTTCCTTTCCAGAAGCATTTTACATGCACTTATACCATGAAACTATTTATGTAGCATCTATTATGTATGGACCTCGTAAGATTGCTGGGGATCATTTAACCAAACAAATAATTAAACGTTTACAGAGTTATGATTTATTTTTGTAGTTTCAGTCTGACTGAGCAGCACCCACGGCAAAGGGGAACTGTAACAAATAGATGTTTGCCACATACTGCGACACCATGCCTCTATTGGTGCTAGAATGTCAGAATTAACAAACATCAGATGACACATGTTGCTTTGCACAACCCCTAATGTGGACAGATAGCCGTGCTTTCAGCGAGATACAAGAAACCATCTTTATCTTAGCTTGAACTCCAATCACCTGAGTGCTTTTTGGCGGCATAAAACACCATTTACCCCTGCAGCCAATTCCGTGAAAGCATTCAAAATCAATTGATCAGAGTAATGGAAGTGATTTGTTGGTCGCTTTAATTCTTCCTTCTTAAAGGTCAGTGGTGCCATGGAGACTCAAGACAACGTGCTATATGGTCAAAAAAGGCAGCCAACTTTTTTCGCAGTTTGACTGGCGATAAAAACTCTCTGAACAGTTAGTCATATCTTATTTGCCTTTTGGTATCTACCACAGAGGAGTGAATTCATATAAAAGCCCATAGAAATCTGTCCAGATGGCAATACGATAGCGTGTGTTAGCCTTTTGCAGCAGTGTGGACTTGCAGAACAATGGTACTGCTAGTGAATAAAAATACCATAAGCGCAGAGCCAGCGAGCAGCACAGAACAGGCATAAAGAGCAGGAGATAGGAAGGACACGGGAAGAGCGAAGCACGAGCAAAGAGGAATTAACCAGATTTAACACAGAGCAGCCATCACTTTATTCCCAGTCAGATTTATGGTTAAAGGAACAGCAGGATGTAAAGCGCGTAGCAGATTCAGTTATAGCATCTCATTGGCTTGGTGCACTCATTGGCTTGGTGTGCTGCTGCTGATTAGGTGTGCTAGTAGAGTCAGTAAAGAGCAGATTCGCATTCCACAGCCTTGTCCAAAAATAATATTTCAAGCTTATCCAATCAAGTGATATAGCTAGGCAAACTCATTTGGGACGTTTGTGTGCTCTTTTTATTGCATTTGGAGCCGTCCGAGCAAAAACGTTTGTCCTTACTAGAGACACCCAGTGACATACCACTGTTAAATATCTTACCCTGAAGATACTTTTTTTTTTTGGAGCATGTCAAATAGGTATGTCGGAAAAGCAGGGAAAAGTTCTAGGCATCTGCCAAAGATCAACAATCTGTATGCAGAGCAGCATGCCTATTTCAAAGTTTTTCCTCGGAAACCATTGTTCCTGCCATGCAAAAATAAAGAAGACACACCGTAGGTTCTAAAAAGAGTGACAGTGAGATAAACTACAATGACAGAGGCCACCTTAATTGGCCAGCTGTGTCTGTGGAGGCCATATAGGAAAAGAATGGAGAATGGCGTAGGTTTACAGTCCCCAGGCCTTGACATGCAACCTCGGCCTCAATAAACTCAGTGTAGCTAAGAGCTTGTAAAATGCAGAACACCTTACATAAAACATTACATACATGCCGCGTGCTGTTTTTTTTTTACCTGCCTCCTATGCAAGTAAATATGTATTTTCCGAGGAGATTTTCAAGCACCTGTACTCAAACATATTTAATAACTGTATTGATCTGTGCACAAAAACAAGGCTTGACTTTGGTTCTTCCTGTCTGAGCCATTCTGCTCCTCTCTTTCTCTCCGACTGACTCATGATGGACCCACATGCTGAATTGATTACAGCAGCTGTCTGATTGTCGGCCGTCCATCTGCTCCCTCTAAATTGCAACCCCTCAAAGAAATGTGGTGACTGGTTGCCCTCACGTCTCCCTCCCCTTCTCCAGCATTTCCATCAACAGCCTTATTCAATTCCCCTGAGGCACACCAAATCAAATTCCACAGAGCGCTGAGCTTTGCCCCCCTTCGCTTTTAGTCTGGGACAAATTATGTCCGATTTTGGGGAAATAATCTAAACCCAATTACTTTTTGTTCCTCTGAGTAATTACAAATGACATGGCAAGTGGTGAAAACATACTTTCCTTTTCTGTTTTAAAAGACTCTACACTTCTTTGTGCGGTTTTGCTTAATGATTTCTGATTTTATTATCTGGACATTATAAGATGTCCTGTGTTCATTGCTACTGTCTACAAATAGGAAATTCAAAGTGTCATTGCTCTGTTTGTTCGTTTGTTTGTACGTTTCAAATGTCCTGTTGTGTGAGACCGGTGTTTAAAATGGGATGCTCTAAGTGAGTTATGTAGTTATGGTTTTACAAAACAAAAAATGTACATGTCAGTTAGGTTAATGAGATTTCTGTGGCTGCTCTACTGCTGTGGTTACTTGCAGGTCATCTAACAACCATTACTCCCAAACAGGGCCTAATCTTTTGCATGTAATTTTGTAATCATAGTAACAACCATGGCCGTGTACATCTTTCCAGAATGAGAAACAAAACGACCTTGCCAGCCCTCGTATGAACTTCCAGTTCGGCAAGAGCATCAATTTGTGTTATTCTGAATTTATCTTTGTATGTATTTTTATGTTGTTTTGTAATGACCGCAGCCTTTGGCCTCCTGCATTGCACAGCACTGAGGCTATAGGGCTAAGTAAAATGAAAGGAATAAGTAATGAAAGGAAGATGCAGCCTGTAGCTAGATTGGTGTGAATCAGAGGGAAATGTGTCAATCTGAGCTTAAGGAAAGATAAGATAGAGAATCACAAAGACAATGTGTCATCCAGAGAGAGGCAGCAAAGAGGGCAAATGAAGCTGCCAAATGCCGTCATTTCTGGCATTGGGGCTGCGTGGCATAGTTATGTATGTGTATACATTTGGATTTCATGCATACATTCAGTGTGTCTTCATGTATGGATTAATGCATGAATATGTGTTGCTGCGACGTGCCAGGTGGGTATGCGGGCCCCACCTGTTGTGTTTTGACACTGAGTGACACCCACCCACACTTGTGTGCCACCACAGCCCTGGCCATCCAAAGAGAGTGAGGCATCGGCATGGGTACTGCAAATATACAATATCCATCATTATTTTTGAGGTCACTGCAATGCAATGGAAATATTCCACCTTCAGGATGTGGTAGAGCATGTCTCCACAGCCAGGTAGTGCAGGAAAGAGACGAAAAACTGAGGAGAAAAATGGCTCTGAATCTGTGCTATGGTCTTGGGAGCAGCAAATTCATGTGGCGGCTCATGAAAAGGCATGTGGAAACATCAAATAGACACTGCCGCTCGACTATTAGATCTCAATATTTATGCATTTGAATAAAAGTGTGTCAACTGGGTCGCATGCTATTTGTCTGCCCCAGCACAGTGGAAGTCACTCATTGGAGAATTGCACAGGCGGTGCTGAAAAAAGAAACTGTCTACCAGTTTGTCTCTAGCAACAGTTTCTGCACGCTTTTCATAGGGGGCTTATAGACTGTATTTTTGGAATCAATTATATTCCTGGAGCACAGCTACGGTATATATTTTCCCATTCATCACCAATTATCTTTGTCAGGTTCAGTTAAATGCATACCTTAACACAAAGGGTCCAAGTAGAATGAGCACAATTGAAACTGGAATTGAATTTCGCTCAACCTCCACTCCCCCAATATCTCAAAATATAGGCCCTGCATGATCATTTTCATCATTTTAATACATTAAACATATAAACTTTGGAGCTCTATGGTCTTGTATCACTGCCACATGACGTCAGTTGTTACAGCAGTCCAATAAAATTCAATCCAATAAACAAATGCAAAAATTAGTAGCGTGACAGTATCTTAATACTAACATTCCAAAACCATCCTGGGTTTTTAAAACTCAAAAAGAGAAAAATATAATACACAACATGCTGTAACTTAAAGAGCCAAGAAGAAGCACTATAAGAATGTGTGAAGCTAAGTCAGTAGTTAATCTTGTTAGCACAGTGGGCACCAATACGGTATGTGAGAATAGGATGTGGGCGAGAGTCTCTCAATGAGAGGTGAGCCTGTGTCATCTGTAACTCCACGCAACAGTAACAGTCAGCCAGAGTCCACTCACTTGCACACTCCCTGGGGCGAGAGCTCCTTAGAGAGAGAAAATTGGGAGGATAGCTATGACTGAGCTGCATAGCGGCGGCTCCACCTCAAACAGCCCATTCCAAACTCAATTACCACACATCTGCACCCCTACCGCCATCCCTGGCAATCCCAGGGAACTCTGGGATGGTTGGCCAAAAAAAAAAAAAAAAAAAAATGTTATCTTTGGCTGCTCGAGAAGCACAACACCTCAGGCTTTGAGTCTCCAGAGCACTGGGACTGAGACTGCAAATGAGGTCTGTCACATCAGTATTTGTGGCTTTTCATAGATTTAAAATGTCATAAATGCTTCGAGAATAGAGAATTGGTGAGCTTGATTTGGACGTGAGCGCAAGTTTTAATAATAGTAACATGACGCCAGAGGAAGATGCAGAATCGAGACATTTTCTCCTCGTGCCAAAAGAGAAAAGTAGAAAGTTGGGTGGCTTAGCAGTTTTGCATAGACAATTTACTCACTTCAGAATTGCCTGAGTCACTTTTCAACAGGCTGCAGGAGGTGTAAGAGGAACTCGGTGCCAATAATGAATCACTATCAGCGGTGAATGTGCAGACTCAGACACAAGTGAAGATGCCATGTTGCAGGGCTGAATAAGAGTATTTATACCAGGAGGAGACTGGAACCATAAAACCACTTGTGATGGACTGGCTCGACATCAAACAATAGCACTCTGTGTTTACTTGATAAAAAGCTGCTCATTTGGCTTCCCTTTCATGAGGTGTCTTTGTACGTCGACATTCCTTTATTAATACAGTCAACAAGTGTGTGGGTGCGGGTGGGAATGGGGGTGTCTTGTCTCCCATGAAACTTGCAGCATTATGATGCCAGGCAGAGCCCTGTTTAATTACCCTCTCTCTTTCTGCCCCATTGATTTACATTGTGAGCCCTTTAATTATACAATTCATCACCTTTTAAACATGAAAAACGGTGTAAAACGCACACTAATTAAAGCTTGTTGAAAGATATCGCCAGGTTTTCTACAAGGGGCCGGTAAATCAAGCAAATGGGTTTTGTGGTCTTGCGTGTATGTATGCATGCGTTTTTTTTTTTTTGTGTGTGTGTGTGTGTTTTTTTCCTTTTCTCCATGTGCTCTCATCAATTCTGCTTAATCCTCAGCAGCAAGCTGATGGAGGCTCAATGTCTTTCTGAAGCAGGTGCCGTGAATTAATTTTAATGCCTTTGCTTGCTCTGGCTTTTGTGTGTTCTGTTTTCTTTCTGTGTCATAATGAGACGGGGCTAATAGAGAGAACACAGCTCATTCTGATCCAACATTGTAACTGATGGCTGAGAAAGTTCTGCAAATTCTCTGATAATGGAAATTAATAGACACACAACGCTGCTTGTTTCAGGATCCTTTTGATTATGGATGCTCCTGTCTGGTATTGATGCTTGTGTATGCACTCTCTGTGTTTGTGTCCATATTCATCCAAGCTGTCCATAATCACAGGTTCTTGTTTGGTGCGTTTCCCTTTTATATAAATGAAATCTTTACTTGATTGGAAAGCACTGCAAAAAAAAAAAAAAAGGGGTCTTATCTCCCTCTTTGTGACACCAACCACTTTCTTGCTTCCATAAACATATATCTGATACAATTTGCCTTTGGAAAATGCATGGTCTGTGGAGGCCCTAATGAAATGCTGTCGCTAATACCCATAACTCAGACAGTGAGAAACACTTTGTCTCTCAGTTCCATTCACTGGTGCGAGGAAGATGAAAGGGAGAGAGGAAGAAGTTGTCTCCACCATGGAAATGATGGGTCTGTTCTCCTTCCAAATGCCTGGCACTGTCAAAGGCTGTCGCGAGCGTAATGCATGGAAATGAAGCAGCCACGGGACACACAAACAATGCAAAAGTCATAACAACAAGAGTTTGTATGCCATTTCGTCAAGACGCCTCGGCCTGGAGGCTGCAGCTCAAAGGGTAGATGCATACTTGTACTTGTCTGGAGGAGTTGGAACACAAGCAGCTCTGAGCTTTGACACTGATAAGAGAAGCAGAGGGCAAAAGTTCAGCGGGGAACATGCCTTGAAATGCAATCTCCATCTTTAAGTTCTCTCCTTCTCATATGGAGACTCAAGGTATATTTACGATGTATGAGGTGTTGCTGAGTGTACTGTATAATGGAGGTGAGAGGTCTAAGCTCAGTGATGTGCCACTCTATAGCGAATGTCAGTCAAGAGGCATAACCATACACACATGCGCATACACACTCACACACTCCCACACGGGCACGCACTCCCACCAATATTAACCAGCCCGCTGCGTGACATTTTGAAGTCTTTACTTTTGGCAAAGGAAAACAGGAGCCGACAGCACTTTCTCATAACCTTGCCTAGTGTGTAATAATTTCATAGAATTCTCCTGTATTGTTATGTTGTGAAGCTCGTATCCAAAGGCAAGTCATCAGTGAATTAATTTGAGTAATTGGCGAAATATTTGGTGTCAGGGAACCGGGGGCTTTTTAAATGTCACCTTCTCTATATTCTGGGGATGGTGAGCCTTTTAAATGGCACTGCATTAATGATCTGCTATTAAATGCTCAATATCAAATAGAGGCTGCCTCAATTACAATTTGCTCAGTTTTGTTGTTGTGTGGCCTTCGCTTTGCTTCACGAGCAACTTATAAAGACGCACCGTTTTGGTGGCATTTGTTGGCAGCTATGAAATTCTGACGAGATGACATGTGCCATTTGCAGTGAACCCTTCTGCGGTAACAAAGACTCCTTTTGTGTCTTTCCCCTCTTGATCCACCATCAGTGACCAAATTGAAATCCTCTCCTCTGTAGTGACCTGCAAATATCTGGAGACATGAGATAGGAACACTCACTCCCTTGAACAATGGCACAGAGTGAGGCTCTGATTCATGGTGAAAACGGATTAATTTCTCCACAAATTAACTGCTAATTCTTCTCTTATCTTTGCCCCAGACTCTCATTGAGCAAGTCCCCTTTTTTTCTTCTCTTCTCTCGGTCTCTCTCTCTCTCTCTCTCTCTCTCTCTCTCTCTGATGGCTCTGACTTTGGGGGACTGTTTGGTCATGAGCTGTGACAGACACTATCCTTTGCTATAGCCTTCCCATGTGTCTGTTCTGTAGCGCTCAGAGATGTGTCCCTTATGTCCCCATTTCTTTTTCTGAAAGAGTTCTGCGGGCTAATATCCCCCCCTGAGCTGCTTAAGTATTTAATGACAGTGACCAATTCAATTAGAGGTGTGAAGTGCATGCCTCTCCCACACACAAATGGGTGCAATAAACATAAATATACCACTATGCATGCAGTAACATGAAGTAATTTATGCTCGGTGTGAAATGTGAGAGAGTGACCTTTGCTTTGTGAAGCTGACCACATCATTCTGTCATGTTAGGAACAGATGGCGCAGGGTGGCATTTCTTTATACAGCACAAGAGAAAGACCGAGACACAGCACAAGCGGGAGGCAACACAATGAAGAATTGCTACAATCTAGCGCTAGGCTATACTTAATGCTGCGACTATACTTCCATGCCCTGTTTGATACTGGACCTCTAGGCTATCAACAGTCCCCACCAAGGAAGCCTTTCTAACAGGGGGATACGGTGAATAGCTCAGTCTAGATAACTCTTTTTCCCCACCATCAGATTAGCAGCACCAAGCTTGTAGAAGGAAATGTACTGCAGTGTCTGCCATTTAGCGAACTTTAGAAAGGACACCAAGAAAGGACATGGATTCATTCAAACACACCTCATCATTTATTCATGAAAAGTGAGCAGGTGAAATTCAAAGCTTTTTTTCTTTCTTTATAGCTGTCTTGCAGAGAATAATATATTTCTAGGAAGGCATTAGTGCATTTCCTATAGCTCCTCATTTGGGATCCCAAACACAGCTAAGACAGTGAACTAATATGTGCATACTGTATGCATGCATGTGCACATTCATAATGTATGCACATACAAATGCACCCACACAAGTGCATTAAGGTGCACAGAAGCACCCACGCCCACACCCATCCACCAACACACACACACACACATCCATGGACAAAAGCTAACAAGTTCATACAAATATGCATAGCCTATATGCACACACAGATTGTAAAGATGGACAAATACACACGCACACACCCACAAGTTCATGGGCAACAACTCATTATGTAAGTAGTTCAGTTTCAATGCAGTCCAGCAAAAAGTTCCTGAGCCATAGTGACGGAAATATCTTTGTATTCAGCTTTTCATGCCATACAGCCACCCCAGGATTCAGAGCCGCTCTGCCTCACATGGGGGTGAAGACCCCAGCAGGACTCTGATGTTTCTATAAATACTGTCACAGGACTCAGGTGGAATGTCCTTTGACAAGAAAAAAAAAAGTGGCTGTCGTGGAGATTGACAGTGACATTTAACTTCACTTGGCAGCTCCTTACCCTTTAATACCTTGATTAATAAGCCTCCAAAGCCAAACTTATTATTCGCTCAAACCCCCTTAATATTGAGATAATGTGTCACATCAGGTTTTTTTAGGAGTCATTTTTCATAATCGTTGTGATAACCCTCCTTGAAAGGGGTGGCTGGGTGCACAGGGAGCGAGGGTCGGCGAGTTAGCAGCCAGAGACAGCTGTAGTGCTGTATAAATGAGTATGCTAATGCTGACTGACATTTTCTTGAACAGTGGAGAGGGAGAAAATGTTTGCTCCCAATTATCCACAACTTCAGTGTGAAATAAGAGTGTATGCCCATTTGGGAGCAATTCAGCTAATACAATAAACACCAGCAGTAAAACAACAACAACAACATGTAGATTTAAGGAAAATGGGAATTAAATGGATAGTTCACCAAGGGAAAAAAATGTCATTATCTACTCACCCTCATGTCAGCTGAAAGCCCTGGTGAAGTTTGTAACACACAGCAGGTTAGTGTGCACAGCTGTGTGTATCAGCCTTCCCCCAAACTGGAGGGAATGGAAACAGTCTCTTTTGGAGTTTCAAAAATGGCAAATGGCCATAAAATAAGTCCAAATAAGCCGACCAACCGCAGAGTGGGTCCAAAAGTCCAACATTTAACTCATTATCTCCATGATTCTCCTCACTTGTTGCGCACCAAGCCGTCAAAGTAATGGCAAGTGGATGTTGCCTTCAAGTGCTGTTGGGAATATTGCAGATACGGCATCTAATTTCCTCAGATGCATCATAGGCTATTAGTGTTCATGGATGTTTGATTTTTATTAGTTGTGTGTATCTTGCTGAGCACTGGCTGTTGCTCTTGCTTGTCTTCTTCTGCACTGTGACAGTGAGTAAAACAGTGCTCATGACTGCCACCCTGCTGGTCGGAATGCTGCATAGCAATCAAAATATAATGATAAAAATATAATGATGAAATATAATAAAGATGTTCTTTATGTCAGAAAAATCCTGATTATTAAGGGAAACAAAATAAATAAGATGTTGTATGGGACGCTTGGTTTACACGTACTATCGGTGTCCTAAATCTACTTTTGTCATATTTAAGTGCTGATGATTTTGACTTATTTTTCTGATATGATTCAATGATTTCAGAAGTCAGTGCCTAATGTTGTTTTTGTCGTTGTTTTTGATACGGTAAATAAAACTTTTTTTTTAGCTTTGGCATTTACACAGCATTCTCCCAAAAGTGCATGCCTGTCTTGCATGCAGTTTTTACACTCAATTTTCCTGTTATGCATTCATAGTTCAAACTTTCTCTGAAAGAATTTTGCAGTGGCAAGGCCAGTTTGTCACCTTTGACCAAGTGAGCTTCCTTTATATCTCCAGCAATGTCAGTTTCTAGTGGGAAACTGTTGTATCTCGGAGAATGGTTCCACTTTGCCAACTCGATAGCGCGGAGCATCTTGAGTGAACATCAGTGTCTCGTGCTAAATGGGAGCTGTCCACCAGAAATGGTGCTGAATTGCTGACTGTGGAAGCAGCACTAAAATGCTTTTCCATCTTTGGCAGAGAGAGTGTTAAGGGTTCCGCTGTGCTCTTTTAACCACACTAGCTATCTGCTGAAATGGGACACCCTTTAAGTTAAAATCACTATGCGTTCTGAAGCGCTGTGGTATCTGTCTTCATATTGTAATGACAAGAAGGGAAAAAAGAACCAGAGCTATCTACTGTGAAATTATTTGCATTGCTGCATATGATTTTGCATGTTCACATTGTGGAAAAAGGTTTGATGTGCCAGGTGGTGAATCTGCTATTAAAATGAAAGGTTTTCAGCAGGACAAACATTTATTAATAAAAGAAACCCTGTCCAAATAGCCTAGATAACAGAATGAAGAATAAAGTGATACAACTATTTCAGTTTCTTACAATGAATATACAGCAAATGTACTGTAGGCCTGTGCCCAAAGACACCCATCTTCACTTATTTTTTACTTTATTTTTTTTAGCATTTATGCTTTATCTGACAGTCACAGTGGAGAGTGAGGGGATGACATGCAACAAAGGGCCTGGACTCGGATTCGAACCCAGGACGCTGCCATCAGCACTCAGCCTTAACATGTTGTACACACTCTTATCCAGTGACCTACCGAGGCACCCCCTCTGTTTGTACACACACACACTCTCTCACACACTCATGTACACACATACACAGAGATTTACTGAGGGACAATCAGAAAATCCATATTTAAAGAAGACGCCTGCTCTGCATACTGTGATGCGCACTTGTTATTCAGCGCGTGTCAGGAACCCTGTCTGGCCTAGTGTTTCCTCGCCTCCCAGGGTGTCTCAGTGTGTGTGGCGTGGGCGTGTCTCTCTCCCTCCTCTGCACTCTGCCCCGCACACCCGCCAGTCATCATGTCATCACGACCTACCTGCATTCTTAAGCCCTGCACCAGCCACCGCTCCGAGCTGATCTCACAGAAAAATGTGAAATGAACACAAAGGAACACAACAAGAGGAAACACTGCGTGCCACCAAGAAAACGTGCAAACACCCGGCTGACATACACTTCATGTATTTCTAGACCAGCCTTCACCAGTCCCTGCCCGACCACTGTGCCGTTTGCTCTGCCACGAAGCCTTCACCCTGCCAGCTTCTGTTTATTAGTTTTCTTTTTTTCTGAATGCTTGAACACTAACAGTGATTCTTGAAGCACTATCCCTGAAACCATTAACACTTTCAGTCAATGCGTTTAGCAAATATGCCAAACCGAAAGCATATTCCCTGCTCTACACTCACACTTCTAGCAAAGCTGCTAACATTGGTTTCTGCAATATTTTGCCAATCGCCCTTCCATATTGACACGTGAAAACTTTCAAGTGAGAGTTTGAGTGCTATAAAAAGGCCACAGGTAAGAATTTGAGGAGGAGGGCAAGGATGAAGAAGACAAGAAGTAAGAGGAGGAGGTTTTTCATTTCTACTGTTAAAGCGTAGCTGGTGCTTCGTGTGCTTTTTGATGGTTTCTGTGTACTGTAACGACACAACACATTTTCTTAAGAGTTTGAGGAGTTTTGCAAGAAGTGTAGAAGAGATGTATGATGTTTTGCTGGGTTGGTGTCCCGTTTTGTGGTTAGTGTGTAGAGTTTTGCAAACATGGCCAATAGTTTCAACGATAGTGCCTTCACAAACAGAAAAAAAAAAATGTAATAAACCTCTGTTTCTCCACACTGAACTGCCTGTGTTTGGGCTCCAAAACTTGACCCAAACTTTTAATCTGTGCTGATGAGGTATGCAAGATCCACATCCTCCCTACTTCCTCTGAAAACTATTACTATCTTTGAGTTCAGAGCAGTGCCGACATTACAGACAAGAGCCAGGAGTTCCTATAATTTTTTCTTTTTGCCTTGACCCAATGATTAAAAAGCTCCTCATATGTTATTTCAATTGGACTGCAACCTATTCATCTGCCTGACAGATAGTTGTGCATATTCCATATCAGGGGAGGCATTAATTCACATGTCATGCCATTAGATTAAGGCCAGCGGAATTGATTCCTTCTCTGTAGGTTGGTGAGAGAAAGCGAAACGGAGAATGAGGGAGAGAATGAAAGCACCTACACACCAAGTGATATCATTTCTCATGGTCACATTGGCAAAGAATTCATACACATACGCATGCATTTATGCATTTATGAATATATGCAATATACATATCACTTAGGCCATCACTCAATCAAAAATAAATAAATAAATGAAATAAAATAAAAAAAAAATAGGGGCTGTTTTGCTACTTCTGCACAAAAGGATTTCATGTAAGGCTGATATCTTGAGCGAGGTGCTGCCTTGTGTAGAGAGGAACATGAATGTGCCGGCTTTGCCTCCTGTTTCCAACTTACGTTATTTTTGCCTCAGTGAGATTCAGCTCCAACTGCACCCTGACCTTGTCCATGATTTATTAAAGTGTTTCAGTATCACATGTGTTTAGATGCTTGCAAAGATTGCTGTTGTAGATTGCTGATGCAGATGGTAATGTCGAGATTCACTTCAAAACAGCTACTACATAACTGTCCCTAATGAGAGAGGTCCAGACCCGATTTTGCAGAGGCGTTGAGCAAGGTTTCAGGAATGTGCAGTTAGTCCCCCTGTAACACTCACAGATGACGGCTGCAGAGTCACAAGCAACTGCAGTACCACATCTCTGCTCATTATTACTTTACAGTCTTTTCTGATTGCTTAGGCACTATTTTAGAAACTATAGGCTATTATTGGAAAACTCTACACACTGACCACAAAACCTTGAACAAAACCAGCAAAACATGATACATCTCTTGCAAAAGCAAACACAATGCGTCAAACACTTTTTTTTTAAAATGTGTTTTTCAATACACGACACACACACCATCATTTGAGTAAGCACACAAAGCACCTACCACACACTGATAGGAGAAATGAAAAACACTTCTACTTTTTCTCTATGCAGGGCAGCTTTTTGCAAAAAAGTTTTGTCATACATGTAGTAAATACACACACACACACACACATACACAGGTATCCAAATGTATGTATGGATGTGTATTCTGAACATAACACACTATCAGTGCAAATAAGGGGAAAAAGGTTTGGTTTGGTTTTGTTTTTCTCAAAATCTTCCACTGTAACTCTCCTCAAACAACAAAATGGCACTAGAGGAAAACAAAAACACAAGAACAGAAAAAAAAGAACAGAAAAAATTAGACAAAATCTCTCCTTCTTTGTGGGTCTGGCCATAAAACTTCATCTTACTTCTTCATCTCTTCATCCTCTTCGTCATCCTCCTCCTCCTCCTCCTCCTTCTCTCTGTCCAGCTTTGTCCGCGGTTGTTCTCCAAGCCAAATGTTTACCCGTGGCTCAAGCTCTGATTTGCAAGTGAAGTCATTATTTATGTAAAAGTGTTGTCACAGTTGTAAATGTGGAAAAGGTAACTGGCAAAACAGTGCAGCGACGTAGAGACCAGCATTTATAGTTTTCTTAGAAGTGCGTATTTAATTTGCAAACTGAGTGTAAAGCAGTGAGTTGGGTTCACAGTTTTGCAAAAAGTGCATTCTGAAAACAACAAACTGAGGGAGAGAATGTGGATTCACTTGGGCAAATGCATTGGCTAGAAGTGTTAATGGTTTCAGAGATAGCGCTTCGAGAATCACTGTTAGTGGTTAAACATCCAGAAAAAAACTGTAAATGACAGGACAAAAGCTGTGGTGTTCCTAAATAGTATTCACAACACTACAAAACTGTGATAGTATTTAAGGCTGTTATGCATATGGAAATAAGAATTTATATCCTATTCATGTAGAATTGTCATTAGGTGAGAACAGAAAGAGTAATACACACCGTGATGGGGAGCCAGCCGACCAGTCAAGGAGGGAGCTGACGCACACTCTAGCTCCGATGCATTTCATTAAAAAGGACCGGCGTTCCAACAGGGTCTTCCTCAGGGTCAGTGCTGAAATTCATCAGAGCTGAAGTGTGCATCGTCTCCCTCCTTTTTAATTATTGTACAGTAACACTTTAATGTTTGCCAAATCAACTTTAGTCACTACAAAAACACTTTCACACACACGCATAAACCCCTTAGTCATCTCCATTTATTCTTAACCTCACATCAGCCCTCTATCAGCCATGGCGATGCTCAGTGATTGATGGGTAAACTTGCTTGTCAGCTTCCGGCGAAGTGATGAACTGTTCTTCACTTGGTGCACACAGTTTGCAGTTGCCTTCGAATTGAACATTTTGGCCCCTTTTCGGTTTGCAATCTGTCTGAATAGCCTGTGCGGTTGACTTTGCAGGGAAGTGCAGGGCAACTGGAACATACCTCAGCAGTTTGTCCCACACTATTTGAACTGAAGTTAATTTTTACTTGCCTTGTAATCACATATTTATATCGACGTTGCCATTCCCCCATTCCCGGGACCATTACCCAGTCCGTGCAGAATGGAAAGACAGAGAGACCTTTATGCTAAAAAAAAAGAGGGGGTGTCAGCTCTGACTGGAGCAGCAATGAGTTTGCAGACCAACGACAAAGCAGCTAATCATGGACAGCAGTCTGAGAGGGCTGTAACATGCGGTTCTTTACCTGCGGGAAGGGTTATCGACCCACACAGGCTTTGCACCTGATTAAACAAGACAAGGGGAGTTACTCTAGAACGTGACAGGAAACGGCAGCACCACTGGTTTTGTTTCTCTCCCTCTCTTTGCTCTCGTAATGGATTTCCCCATTAGTCTTGGAGAAGGTCATTACAGGAATTAACTTTTTTTTTTTATCCTCTTTCTCTCTGAAGTCAGCCTCTGGTAAAAAGAGCCTACATGAATTACACCTGTGAGACTCGTGTCAGCACAAAAGGCAGCATGAGTCACGGTGTGTAACAAGGGGTTGAGTGGCAGCGATGCAGGCAGTTGTTCAAATTAATTGTAATTGTTCCAACAACTGATATTTGAATCATACATTGTGTCATATGGGCTTGCTCCTCATTTCCCTAGTTAGGAGCTGAGCCTAAAAATTATTCAGCGAGTCTGTTGACATCCAGAGACAGCAGTGCTTCAGGAATTCATCTGACAAGGAGTTTGTGAAGGTTTGCTTTGTTGATGCTTTCTCTGGTTGTCTCTGTTTCTGTCAGTGCGACAATGCAGCAAAATGAAAAAAAAAAAAAGGACATGAAAATGAAAACTCTGTGAAGCCATCAGGCTGCACCTCTTAATGGGCTGGGTTACAGTATTTGGATTCAAGCACTATCAGCCTGTAAGAAAAAAAAAAAAAATACGCCGCATTTTCTTTCATTGAATTCAAGACAGCTGAGCTCTGCCGAGTCGAAATTCCCCCATGGTGAACCGTGCAGTTAGACTCCATGCAGGCTCGCTGGCTGCCTCGCCGGGTGCACTTTAATTCAGGTATGTAAAAGAACAGTGTGCAACTCTGAAACAGAAATTCATTTATAAAGAGAATTTTTTCTGTATGCGCTCCATTCTGTATCTCTGATAGAGCGGGAGAAGAAAGGAGATGTAGGGAGTAGATTGGGACGGTGGTGGCGGGAGGTTCAGGGAAAGACAAATGGGCATGAGGAATGGGCCGTCGAGCCCTGTGCTCAGCTAATGGATCATGTGCCTTCCCCTGGAGTGGTGGGCCTCGCCTTCCACCGACCATGGAGCTGCTGCACTGTAATTACCTGCAGTGAAGGGACAGCAATTGAGAGAGGGGCCAGCGAAAGAGCACATAGAGAGGAAGTGAGCAAAGAGTGACAGCATGGAGGACCACTTGGCGAGCTACTCTTCATCCTTTTTTTTAATTTTACATTTATAATTTTATTTATTCATTTCTTTTTTGGCTTTTTTAGCTGTAGTGTTTTTTTTTTATTTCACCTAAACAGTCTGATTCATCCATTAGAGGTTTTAGATTATATAAACCAGAAAGGGGAGGCAATTGAATATGAAGGGCCTCTTAATCACAACCTTTATTCCTTGCCCTCATTATGCTGACCTCATCAGCAGTTTGTAAAAGTATCGCTCATAATGATACCCCCCCCCTCCATCAGCTCCCCCGATCAGAGCAAAATTTCCTTTTTAAATATTTCATAGCATCTGATGCCCCTCTCGCTTCATGTCAATGTGGTCGTATGTGCGTCCTCTACTTAGCTCAGTGTTGCTGTTGGGGTTTCTTTTGCGATGTGTGTAAAATGACGGCTGTTAATGCGGTCTCTAAGAAAGGTTAGAAGGCTGATATTTCAACCAAGCGGCTTGCGTGCTTTTCTATGACCTCTGCAGCTCGTACACAGTCTGTCCTTGGGGCACATAACAACTTACTTCTCGTCTTTTGTTCCAAAATGTCTCCTTCTAGCAGGCTACTGTACAATGCTTCATTCTTCTCCCAGCTGTGAGTTGTTGAGAGCGAACAATACCGCAGAGTGTATTTTCATAAGTGAACCTGCATCATAACAGCCACAGATAGCCTCCTATAATATATCTTTTTTTTTTTCTACAGCAGGAGTAGATAACAACGCTAAAGGAAAAGCACAGGAAAGGAAAAAAAATCCAATTGGTTAGTCTCTCACTTTCTTTCCCTGATTTTCTCTCCCTCTCTAATGAAGGTGAGGTGAGACGGCTCCTTGGTATTCACTGAGAAAGGCCAGTTGGGACAGACAGGCTCGCCGCGGGCTCAGGGTTAGTGCAATTAAACGGCTGTCTCATTGGCTTATCGTGAAGGTTGCCTGGGCGAAATTAATAGGAGCCAGTTCTTTTGTGCTCCTCGATCTCCCCCACCTCTTCCCACACACAGGGTCATGGGTGCCTGAGTGTCCAGAGGAGTGATATGAGGGGCAGCCTGGAAAGAGAGGTAAAGGGAGCAACGAGGCAGCGGGGTGAGGATGGTGAGATGGAGACGCATTTGAACGATGAAAAGAAAACCTCCAACCCGTTATCATCCTCAGGTTTCCCCTCTGTGACATTTTAATGACAAATTTTTATACGGTGGCTATATGAGCAGCATCCCGCTCTCAGCGTGTGGGGTTTTTTTTTTTCTGTGTGCAGAGATAAAACAATCCTAAAAAGAAAATACGGACAACATGGCAAAAGAAACAAAAAGTTTTTTCGAACTTTGAAGGGGAAATGTAAATGAAAATCTTAGCTAAAGGTGTTGATCACTATTTGTGAGCATGACCAACTCCTCCAAAGTTTGACGTCAGAGAAAACTAAGACTTTAATCTGTCATCTACGAAATCATTTTGTACTTTTTGCCACTGTTAATAAGGAGACTGTATTTGCAGACTCATAAACTGTTTAACTTTTTACATTCAGTGAATTTAATTTGCATTTCTAATACCTCTCGCCTAGAAAACATAGCATTATCTACAGAAAGTCAGTCTCCCATTCACCGCCAGCAGAGCAGCTCCAGGAAGTGTCTGCTGATGGGGGACTGATAGGAGTGACAGAAGCGAATTATTTTTTTAGGCATTGTTTTTCATTTGAAATTTCAAAGGTCATGAAATTGAGTGTGTCAGTGTTGCACACTTTGCTACTGTTGTCATTGTCATTGGGAATTATAGCTTACTGCAATTGATTCCACTATAAACTGTACAGTTCCTGCAGTGTGCAATTATTATAAATCTACTTATACCCCTCCAATTACCAGAGTTGGTGACTGGAATGAAAAGTGGAAAAACATGATATTTGTGCATTGTAGCTTCCCTTTAACAAAGACGCCAGTCGGTGAAATGCTTACAACTGCACATTTCCTGACAAACGCTCTGCTCTGACAAACAGTCAATGGAGGTCTGATGTTGGAAACTGCCTAAAAAAAACTCAATAACATTGGTGTGGTGCTGTAATGCATCCTCCCTCTTCACCTTTGTATTGGCTTTAGAGATCATTGGTAATGGACCGCAGACCAGGCCAGCACTGCCTTGATTACCCCCCGTCTGCAGGGTGAGGTAGGGTCGTGATCGATTTTTAGGTCATAAAAGCAACCTTTTAGACGTTTGTGGGCTGGAACGGTGCTGTATTCGGTGGTGCCAGTGACAGATATGGGCCTAGATAATAGGGAGGTAGAAGCATAGCATACACAGCGTCATTTATAGGCCTAATCCATAACGGAAAGACGGCACCCACGGTTAAGTCAGCATCACCCTGCGACTAGTTGTGTGCATGTTTCCAGCTTAGGAAGACATTTTGACACTTTGAAATTGACGTGTGAGGCACTGAGGCACTGATAAGTCACCGATAGCGTGCAGCCACCGTAAGTGTATTGTAAATACTCTTCACATTTCCTTTTAAAAAGTTCCAACAAGTTTTGGAGAGAAGACTGAGGGCACTGAAAATGGAAAGGAGTCATTTATTCATGGTTTGCAAGCCAGTTGTGTATATTCTCGTCGTTAATATAACTGTAAAAACTTCAGGTTTTGGCTTAATACCTTCAGGTCAGGGAGTCACTCAAAGCCGCATAAGAGGAGATCAATGTGAAGGATAAACAGAGCAGAATGTGCAGACAAGTATAGATGGAAAAACTCTATGATATTCCCATGAGGGAGAACACCAATTTGTGACCTCGGGCTGTTTTTCAGCTTCTTTATAAATGTTTTTTGTAATTGGCTTTTGCTTGAAAAATAGCAACTGTGTTTTTTTTTTTTCTTTTTTTTTTCCGGGATTGTTTCTTAAGGTGGACCACACATTCCACTGGGAATTAAACAACACAACCACCATTAGCAGAGACTGAATTAAGTTTGTGGGAAGCCGCTGCACAGTTTGGCCGTCTGATGCCTTCTTTTCTGCCCACTTTCATTCTCCATTTGACTGAGGAGTGGCTATGAAATGAGAGGACGGTGCCTGTCTGGGGAGTGCGAGTTTATTTGCTTAGCTCGTGTTCTTTTTTATCCGCCTCTAACCCTCCTGGGTGATGCTTGGTTTGCTGTAGTATTTGCTAAAACAATACAGAAGTACCTCGACATGTTGAAACAGTTTGTTTTTCATCTCTCATTTTTTAAGCCAGAAGGGTTGAAGAAAGATGGATTCAGAGGGAAAGAAACAAAAACAGCAGCTTATTTTTCATTAAATCAATTTTAATCTTCCTCTCTTGTTTTCTGTTTAAAGGGAGAATGGAAATCAATGCAATATTCCATATCGGTACGATTTTTCCATCAGAATTGCTGAGATAACGCGTCACATTCTGAGTTTGTTTGCCAGACCTATTTGATTGTGACTTGGTTTGCCTTTTGCTTAAACAGATACTGTCTCGAACTGGATAGATGAAATGAAAGCGGGCCTTTCCTGAGAGAGTAACCAAGCGAAAGGCTTCAAAAAGGTCAACAGTATGAATTATTTAATCTCCTTTTTCAGGGGCAAAGTAACTAATTTCTTCATTTGAGAACACATCACTGTGCAGCCCACGTGAAATGATTAATTTACCAAATTTTGATGGAAACCCTGAGGGATGAGACCCGAATTGTTTCCTTCTTTTCACATTCACTTTGTCTTCTGTCACCCCGGATGTCATTGCAACTTCATTATAGCCTCTGAATTTTCTCCCTCTTGTTCCTCTGTTCGTTTCACCACCTTGGTGATTTTTTTTTTTTACAAGACTAGATGAAGTTAATAAGACCCACTGCCCAGAGTATGACACCTGACAGGTAGACACCTTGCGATTCTCTTCAAGATGATTTTCAGGTGGTATCATTTCTTTAAATCCATTCTGTATGCATTAGTCTGTGTCCATACAATACCTATACATAATACATGAAGCGAAATTGAGAGCTGACACGTGGTGTACACTGCAGCAATACACTCAAACTCATTGTTGTGCTCTCTGAAATATAGCTCCTTTTGTGCTGACAGTATTGAATTGGTATCCTGTATCTGACTGCCTTTATATCATGAGCACCAATGATTCTTTTAAAATACAGAGCCTTTGAAGCGCACAAGAAAATGGTTGTTTTTTTGCACCTTGGAGTCTGGGAGCAATTACATTCTTAATCAGGTTCTTTATCTCTTATTCTAGCTCATATAACGCTGCTTGCCTTTCTGGCTGCAGAGAGACATATTGATTTCTACATTTATTTCACAAATGGCGCTGTATTAAACATTTTCATTAATGGCTTGAATAATTGTACTCTTCAGTGGTTCTGCCATCATTTCAATTTCATCAATGCACTTTCTTGCGCTGCTCTCATGCTAAGCCCCCTCCTCCCCCTCTCCCCACATGCAACCCAGCACACACACACACACACAAGTCCACACAGTACCGCCACAGGTGTAATTATTGGTAAGTGTGCTTATTAGGTGAAGCTCAGAGGAGCCATCCACCCTGTCAGTGTTTACACGCTTGAAGCTGAGATGAAAAGCCATTGAGCTGGAGTGGATCCATTGTGAAGGACTAGAGGGGCCACCACCCAAGTGCTGTTGTAGTCCAGGGGTGCCCCAAACCAATGTGAGCACTAACCTCTCTCTGCCTGTTTACTGTTGGAGTTCAGTGTCTAACAGGCCATGAAATTACATTTCCACCGTGTGAGGAGAGGTCATCTCTTCAGTACTTCACCCCAAGACAGCAAGCCAACAAACAGTCACACTGCCATTTTAATTAGCGGCGTGTTCCTGTTCTCCCACACCATTTTTCGTTCCACCTGCGCGGTTTCTGTTGGTGGACGACCGGCGAACGTCTTGAGCCGGATACACATGCCATTCAGTTTCTGCAAGACCGAAAAACAAGTACACTGCTTTTCACCCCCACCATCATCGCTGCTTCCTGCACATGCACAAAGGAGTGCATGAAAGGAGGAAAGGACTCTTGCTGTCGCTGCACTGTGTGTGTGTGTGTGTGTGTGTGTGTGTGTGTGTGGGAACTCTCTGACAAAGTGGTGAATGGGTTTGCCAAGCCTCTGTTAATAAGATGAACAGTTTACCAGATTCTTACCCCAGCCAGGTGCCACAATCATCGGTACTTTGTTAACTGTTAATCAGCTCATTTTTTAGTTTTGGATGTGGCTCATGTTTACATCGTGCCATTAATGTTAGCTAGAGCCGGGCTTCATGTCTGGGCTAGAAGCAGCTGCTGAACAGATTTACAGTGTTTTAACTCTGATAACAAGGACAACTAATGAGCACATTGGAGGAGAAAAAAATCTGTGTTATGTAAATTGAGTTTTGTTATATAGTCAAATCTCTGTCCAGTCAAAGTCATTTTTTTAACATCTGTCCCATTGACCTCAATATTAGTGGCACTACAGATGCATGACGTTTTTGTTTTTATCTCCAATGTCTGACACGCTGATATTTTTTAAACTCTTTTGGCCGATTGCCAGCGCAGAGAGCATCAACTCTCTCCTGCAGTGAAATTAATATATTATTATGGCTACTCGTGTTGTGATGGCCCGCTGCCACATGCAGACATAAAATGCAATAATTACTGGTCAATAATTGCTTTTCTTAGTGGGAAACATCTTGTCAGCTGGTGCTAAGTAACTATGCCAAAGGTGATCGCCACGCGCACGTGGTTTGCACAATTTTCCAAGCGCTTGCTCACATGCACGCAAATCCAGCTGAGAGGACTATAAAAGAGAGAGAGAGAGAGAAGGAGAGAGAGGGAGAGAGCCCTATCAATAATTTGGATGTGGGAGTGCTCTACAACAATCACATACTCGGGCTTTAACAGAAATCTGTAAAGCAACCTGATTTTTCAAAAGGAGCTGTTTAAGACTGATTTCTCTCACTGAAAATGCCTCACCAGCATAATGCAGGTCTATTTATTTTTCATGAATGTAGACTGGCCTCTCTTCGATTCTTTATTTCTACATATGATTACCTCTAATAGATGGATGGTATTATCATTGTATTCTGAGGGATGTACCATGCTGTGTTTTTATTGAATCGGCACTATGGTAATGTTCCTGTTTTGTCACTCGAGCTACATCTACTCAAAGACAAGGGCAGCCTCTGTCTGCATATCTTAGCATAGCCATTGACAGACTCATTATGTACGCATAATATATTTCTCGTACCTCCTACTCATTTCTGATATGGCCGTGCCAAATTCGAAATACCCTCTCCTCACTATTGGCATACTTGAAGGAAGTAGCTGATTTACGCAAAAAAAATCCGTGCTAAGGTTGCCGCCCCTTTCAGTGATCAAATATTCATTGATCGGTTGCTTAATCTCCTGGTTGTGTATGCCCATTTTCCATTGTTGCATTCCATTCACAGTCAGGCGAGGCTTTGCTATTCAGAGCAACACGCACCGACCTACGCTGGTTTTAATATTGCCGACCACATCATTCAAACTGCCAAACGCTAATGAAATACACATACTGTAATATTCAACACCTGTGCTTCAACTCCCCTGGTGGGTCTCACAATCTCCCCTCATATTCGGGTTTCAAGCAAATGGCGATTTTCACCTCTGAAGATTACCGGAGGTCATTTTAAACAGAGGCAAATATAAGGCGGAATAGAAATAAGGAGAGGTGCCGCTTAAAAATTCATACTGTGTTTATCCCTGACGTGATTTTGCCCTATCACAATGGAAGACAAGACAATGCATAGCCGATAAGATCTATTGGGTTTATTTTCATTGTCTCTGAACTCCCAATCTCCGCCGAGGCACCAATCGCCCTCAGCCATGACCTTCTCCTCACTTACATCGCAAGTTTCTGCCCTGGTTGCTTTCTTTCAGTAATTTGTGAGTACAAAAGTTCAGAGGTTCCCTCATGGCACCCAAAGTACGCGGAGAAAATGCAGGTGGAGCCCAGGTAAGAGTAGGACAGCCTGCGCTTGTGGAGGGGCAGCTGTCTTGTTGGAGCAGATGTCAAGTGTCTGAGGATAGCGCGCTTTGGGGTGTTTTTGTATTAGGTGCTTTTTTAAACCGGATTTTTCCTCGGAAAGAATGGATTAGTGTATCGAAAAAGACAAGAGTCAAACTTTGTTTATAGCGGCTGGTCAAAAAGTAAGCAAGTTATTTGCGCAGGGTAATGTGTAAGGGGCTTTAATTGTGCCCTTGTTGTCTAATAGCTACAGGGAAAGCAGGACATCTTGACAGGTTCCAAACTTTGAGCTTTCCGTGGAATTAATATTATGTTAAAGATGTATACTAGTTTCAAACATGTCAAGAGACTCTGAAATCCCTTTAGTTTCAGAAACCCACTATCCATAACTTTCTTATTTTATTTTGAGCCCAACTGACATGATAAACCAAGCATTTCACTACTGAATTTTAGCAAATAATTGCTGTTCAGACGACTAAAACCTCGCCTTGCAGTGCATCACCCGGCATTAGAGCTTCTGTTTTAGAACCGAGGAATAATTAACTCTCAAAGTGTCACAGCAGCTTCTTCTTCTCTGTGTCTGATGAATTTGCAGGCATGCAGCCTTGATTTGGAGTTTCTCCCAACACACTTGCAACATCCCGAGACAGTCCCCCTCTATCTCCCCAGCGTTTAATCCTGCTTGATCTGTCTCTCTGTGTAGCAGTAGCATCATTGTCTGCCTGCCAGGTTGGCTCTCTGTCATCATTAGCCCATGGCTAATAACAGCATAGTAGCAGCAGGCAAATAAACATTCATTGACTTGCTTGCAGTAATAGCTCTGTACCTTCATTTTGGAGATCTGAAGAAGTGAAGCTATCTGTTCCTCCAGTTGGATCCAGCGTTGTGATAATCCTGCCAAACCCCCTTTCCCCGTTTCTTCCTGCCATTGCCCCACCTAGCCCTTTACTCCCCCACTCCTTTACTCAAAATAATAGTCCCTGTTAAATTTTAATTGAGATCGCTCACATTTTGTTATGTACTGAGAGTGCAGACTGAGGGAAAAAATAATAATGAAGACAGGCTTTTAATTAGCACTTCGGCTCCAATCTCATGTCTCACTTTCCACATTCCACTCGGGGCTTAACTGTTGACCATAGATTTATTTTAAGAAAAGCTCTGGTGACACACTCGCTGTCTTCAGTAGCTTTAAAACACTTGGAATTAGGAGAGATCCAAATCCATTTTGAACATATACTCGACTCCATACTTTGCTCCCAGTAAAGATAATGATTGCCTTATGTCGCAGCACAAATAAATGGTCTTCTCATTTGAGTAGGAGGGGCAATTTTCCACAATAACTCTTCTCTTATTGTTATCTTCACATAATTAATCTCCATTAGTGCAGAGGGGAGAGCATGCGTAACCAAACAGAAAGACTTTGCATTTTATGTCTTCTGAACAAGTGCCAGGTCAGTGGGTGAGCCCGCTTTCACTGAAGACCATTTATTCTAATCTATCAGTCAAACCGTTTCCGAAAGGACACAAAATTACTTTTCAAATGAAAAATGGAAAAAGTTTGAGGTTAATTTCTGAACGCGATTCCGTTTTCACTCTGACTTTGTTCTTAGAATCTCAGTCAAATTGAAAGAGAACTGTCTGAATGTCAATTTTTTTGATTCACGCAAAAAAACGCCTCACACGCGGGATAATGACGGTCCTGTGGAGACCCAGGTATGATCCCTATCTGAATTCCATAGCTATAGACTATCAATTATCAGGACTGCAGGATGTTTCTTATTCAAATGTATTTCACAGTGTGGACTTCAAAAAAAAAAAGAGGAGAGAATAAATTGGGAAGTTTGAGACTTGAGCAAACACATCAAAGCGTCACACGACATCTTCCACATGGTGTGATTTCCCCTACTTACTTTATTGACAGTGTTTTCCATGCTTTCATTTTGACATTTTGATCAATGTACATGTGCAGTGATTCACCTCAGCTGTAGACAAGCATGATGCCAGGTGTTTACTCCAGCCTGCAATCAGCTGTCTAGTTTGACACTGAGCCTCCATGATCTTGTCAACAGGCACACATATTGTAAGCTACATCACACACGCATGCATGCACACACACACGCACACACACACCGAGATAGAGCCTACATGGGCTGTTAAGCATGCGGCTTCCATCGGTGGGATAGATCTGTTCGGCATCAAGCCTTGTCATTGCTGTC
>OMLB01017636.1:34500-48453 GCA_900302555.1 Myripristis jacobus
GTGAGTGGAGTTCGGTCCTAAGAGCCTCTTCGTTCACCAATCCACATTTTATTCACCAATCCTCCCGCTTCATCCCTGACAAAGCAACGACGAAGCCACTGAATAAAGAAGGTAGGCGAAATAGAGAGAAGCTGTGTGATTCCTTTACTGTGGAGAGTGTGGGGGGGGATGAGGGGGGTAATCTAAATTGAGTCAAATCCATAAAAAGATGGTATTAGACCTCCATGGTGTAGCATCACTGCAGAGAGAAACTAATAAGGGAATTAATCCTACTGCTACGGCTCAGAGGCTTCCCTTGCCTCTTCCTGCTTTCTTAATCTATCATTTCCTCCTCTTACAAACAAACACTGCGCTTCTCCGCTCACCACAGGCCGCGTATACTGGGGGTAAACGCACGAGCATGAGAATGCCACCACTTTAGGTGTCAACACTTGTTACTGTAAAACTATATCTACAAACACAGCTTGCAGACTCTTGGCATTATGTAAGTGAGGGGGCAGTTAGAACTGAATCACAGTTTGCTCTGAGTAGTTGCCAATACTTTGCCTCATGACCATTAAACTGATTAGCGAGATGGCTGGGCACAGGCCAGATGCCCTGATCCACAGTGTTTTATAAGCATGCTGAAAACATTCAAACAGCTCAATGGCATCCTTTATTACTCTCGCTCAAACTAATTTGTCAAACAGTTCATGAAAAAGGGAAAGGGGGCTACAGCAAGGGAGACTAAAATGCTCCTCAGACACAAGTATACATTTACATCGTAACATTAATAGAGCTGAGTAGCTATGAACTGATAACTGGCGAGCAAATTTACAAAAGCTCCCGGGGGAATAATGTGAGAATAAAAAATAAACCCAAAGGTAGAGTCACCACGAGAGAGAATTCACTGAAAGGATATGGCACATAACGATGACTGTATTCTGGCCCTCAGAGCTCATCCCGCCATTTAATTAACACCAGCTATTTGCCTAACCGCCTCCTTTATCTGAACTGGCAAGAGTGTGTGTTTATGTTTGGAGGCTTGTGAAATGGGCGTCACACAAATCCCATCTGAAAAAGCGACACCAAACCAGGCGTCCTCCATCTTGCTGTGTCGTTTGGGCCAAATGATAACCCATCCCGAAGACAGTGACCTTAACTTTGTATTTTCAGCAGCTCTCCATTGTCATTTTTGACTGGAAGTGAATCTGTATGGAGTGTGGGACGGCACACATCGAGGGCCGGAGGGCCTAACAGCTTTTCTGCCCAGTGTTTGCCCCCTGGGATGATCCATAATTCATGTGGGAGTCATGCACTTGTCACAGTGGCTCTGTAGTGAGTTCCACGAAGAGAGATGGTGTGGGTGAATCGGCAAACACAATTGTCACGCCTCTGTCAGCTTCATCCTCCACTAGGAACCATGTACATTTCAATACATTCACACACACACCGATTGTCTGCATGCATAGTGATGCCTGCTGGAGGTGGAAGGGGTACTGACCTCTTTGTGGATGAGTCACATGCATGCGTGCACACAGACACATACACACACACACACACTCGCAGAAAAAGCTACATGAGGTGAACTTTCAATTATTTGTTATGTTTATACTTAAATTTAAATTTCCACAATGGTTTCACTAGGGCTTGACTGTGTTTTTATTTATACAGTGCATACTGCATGAATACGAAATATTTATTATAGGTTTACTTACATGCACAGTATATACTTATATGTACCTTATATATACTTTATATGTAGTTATATATACCGTATATGCTGCTGTAACACAAGAATTTCCCAATTTGAAATGAACAAATTACATCTGTCTATCAATGTATCCGTAATCATATTTATAATTTGGTTTTAAGTAAGCAATCAAGGCGATAAGTAGTAAGTAAATCTATAAATGATTCCAGTGCCTACTCATATTTTCCACTCTGACAGTCTACTTAATGTGTTAAATTCTTTACCTAAGCCTGTAATAATCTTTGTTATTGCTTTTATTGCTTTTTTTTATTGCTTATTTATTGTATTTGTGTCATTATGTTCGCAATTCTTTATTTTTGCTGAATCCTGTTTCTTCCACTGCTGCAATAACCTAACCTCCCTTTGGTGATCAGTGAAGTTTCATCTCTCTCTCTCTCTCTCTCTCTCTCCTGCTTGGGTAAATATGGTGTGTTATAGTTACAGATGTGTCTTGCATTTGAAGAAGTGGCCCACTAAATTTAAGACATTAAATTTGCATGCATTCATAAATACGCGTGTTTTATGATGTAGAATTTCCCAGTTCATGTCTTTGCACAACAACTCCAACTTCAGATAGATAGATAGATAGATGTGTGTGTGTGTGTGTGTGTGTGCCCATGTATACACACACGCATGTATAGGCACCAGACTGATGTACAGCCACGAAATGAAAGGGAGGAATGCATTGAGTGGAGACAGACTTTCAGGGAACAAAGGATCAGAAACCAGAGAATATAGGTCTCTATCTCCATGAAATACTGCTAATTATTATCATAGTCGCCTCTCTATCTCTTCCACTTCATTTCATATGGACCTGTTAATTGACAACTTCAGCGATTAGTGTACATGACAACTTACAAGTGTAACGGAGTGTGCATAAAACAGCATTAACACCACTGACTGCCCGTTTTAAAAGATCATAGATGGTTTTTTGGAGCTTTGGAGAAGAAGTCTTCATGTATTCCATGTTGGTTTTGGACCATGAAATAAATTTACTGAATATCAACACGCACTGTTGCCAAAAACCTTCTTTGGCATAGAAATACCATGTTTCAAGGCTGAATCAATGGTAAATGTTGACTATTATGTGCACTTGGCACTATTAACTTATGTGGGTGTACAAAAGTGCATGGTCTGATCCTTATCTGTGTTACCATGGCGAAAACAGCTATGAGGATGGAGGTCAAGTCTAGGGTGACAAAGCGAGGGAGAGAAAGTTAATTGTCATTCCACAAGACAGTGCCCTGACTTGTCATGATGTTAAAATGTCTACCAATTTCTATATAAAACCTTGTATTAATCATGTCTGTGATTATAAAAGCCAGAAATGTACGACTCTGAAACTTCTCAAAGTGACAGAAGTGACTAAAGAGGCCGATTTTCTCCACTTTATGCTGTTCTTAGAGTAGTTTCTCTGCGAGTTTCAGGAAGAAAGAAATGTTTACATGCCTCCCATCGTCAGTCAGTGACTGCCGAGTTACAGAACGGATAAATAGATCCCTTTTGTTTTGAAGATCATAAATATCTCATCTATCTGTAACGGTGTGGTGGTGGAGAGATTGGATAAATATTCAGCGACGCGTGGGGAGTAAGTGGAGAGCGAGAGATTTCAATATACCTCTATAAACCAATAGACTGTAGCAGCAATATTCTCCATGCACAAAACTGCAAGTGCTGCTGAAGTGTTTTTGGCATTTGAAAATAGATTCTCAGCCCATCTTCCCAAAGTACCCTGTGGCCATTTCACAGCTAAATGAGGGCAGTTGAGGAAGGACTTATCTCTTTCTATGATACCACCCATTGCCCTTAGAATTCATCTTAATATCTTTTGGTACAGTTCATCACCTAATTACCACTGACAAAGAGCAGCTGGAAGGTACATGGTATTAGAGGAAGTAATGATCCAGTGGTAATGAGAACAGTGAGTGAGATATAGACATATATAGATATGGAATGTACTGATTAACCTAATGGAATCATTGTCACGGCCGCACTAGTTTGAAGTAATGAGGAAAACATAATGGAAATGGAGAGGGAGGAGTGCGGTGTTTTGTTTGATTCACCGTGTCATTATCGTAGGATGCAAACGACGGACTCTCTGTCTGTTCGTTGCGCCGTGCCAATGCGTATCCGTGTTTAGCAGGACTTGATGTTTGAATATGACAGTCGTGCCGAGTCATAATGATGTAGAGGCAGAGTAGGGGTTTCTGGCAACAGCTTCATCTACTGCCAAGGTGCATGGAGAAAGAGATCCAACCTCCAGCAACACTTGTAGCATTACAACTTACTCCAGCATGTTTCAGCTTGTGGCCTCCGTCAGGGTCATAATAAAACGCATTTCAAACATTTTATTTTAAAAGGCACGGATGAAGCGACAGAAAAAGGTCAACCCACCTTTGTAGGTGCCCCAGTGGCCAGTATGAGGCTGTGTATGGTTGGAACGAAAAGAAAAGAATGGAAAGGGATGGCAAACCTGATTAATAATGTGGATTTTTGTATTTAGTTTCATTCTTGAATACTCTCTTCACCATCCATCTAGACTTGAGAGTCCCTAAAGGTCAATTAATGTCATAAAATAATAAAAAAGGAGGTTTAGGGGCTGCATTTTCTACAGTAATGCATCCATCAGGGCTGGGTGGGCTTTAGGTTTCCTTGTAGAGTAACAATGTTGGTAACACCAACCCGCCAGCAAAGTGAAAACATCCCACTTGTTGGAAGTTAAATATCTATGGGTTTTACTAGCGCTACAACAATGTTAGCAAATGTTTTCACAGCTTACATGGCTGTGAAGCTCATCTGCTAAAATCGTACACTTTGGAGATGTGTTGTTGGTATGCTAAACTAACAAGCAAACAGTTACTGTTGCTATCCTCTGATGAGCTCAGTGTGAGGAATAATTTTGCACTTGAGGGCTGTCAATCAGATGGGGAGAGGAATAAAACTGAGGTGATGTTCTAATTGGATCACCTCCACTCTTTAAAGTAGATTTTTTTTTTGTCCTGTCCCAGCCAGATTCTGATAAGTTTGTGATGTTTTTGTTTACACTCCGTGATGACAATTTAAAAAATGCTCAAGTGAAAAAGGACATATTTTGGTTTACAGTCACTTTAGGAAATGAAACTACTAAGCGATGCTTGCTGAAATCAATCTAAATGTGGTAAAACAAAATAATATTTTTTCAGTGAAAGGGGAAAATATTTCTGAATCATGATGCAGCAGGAAAGACAGCTCTGGTACAAATGTGCAACAACTGTGATGCTTCAGGACAGGTACCTGTGCTTCAGAGCACTCAGAGCATTTGTAACCGAGCACATCGCTGACAGCAACAGCAATTCACAAACCAAAGAAATTACTCATCCTAATGATTGCATTTGTAACCTCCTCCGATAGCAGATCTGCTCGTGTACTGACTAAACAGAGGCCAGGAATGGTTAGCTGGCTGCTACAGGCCTGCTGTCAGCCAGGAGTGACACCGTGGGTGCAGAGCAGCGCAGGCAAGGGCAATCTGACTGAGGGCATGGGGGACAAAAGCCAGCCTGGCAACGCTGGCTGGCAGGTGTGTGTGTGTGAGTGTGTGTATGTGCTGGCTGGGGGGAGCCAGTGGGAGATGGTGGTAGTACAGACAGTGACTGGAAGGTGGGCAGGTCTCAGGCATGATCTGGAGGACAGCCACAGAAAACTAAATGTATGTGATGCACTCCACGGCAGCCTCCAGACCCAAGAGACAAATCAGCTGGAATGTCGTCATTACCATGGCTGGCAATCAGCGTCTTTTGGCTCATGAGCAGTTAGGCTTCAGCTCAATTTTAAATTCACAGATGTAAAAGCGCAGGGAGGGGTAGAAGACGTGGAAGGAGCAACAGTTTTTCTGCCTGTAGCTTGTGCTGGTCCAAATGACACAACCTGCAGGAACCAAAAAGCAATGAGTAGCAGCGGTTAGCTTCCAATAGCCACATGGCAGAATGCCTCTCGCTGGTCCAAATCACACAACCTACACTAGTAAACAGGCAGTGACAGCTGATTCTACTGAGTAAACAGCATGTCTGGGACACGAGTCACAATCCAGACTGATTTGAGGATAATGAGACTTGCAAAATGGTCCGCGGTGACACAGGGTCTTCGGACATGATAATTGATAATGTCACAGCAAACTTTTTCAACACTCTGTGGTTACTCTGACAAATCGAAGCTCGTTCAAATTGAGATTCTGTCAGAGTAAACCCTCAGACTCTCTAATAATCTCCCCTCATCTGCAGATGTACTTTAACTTTGCCTCTGATAAGGCAGGTGGAAGAGGATCAATACTTGACAAATCAATCTCATCAATAATCAGGGAGATTAGGGAAGCAGAGAGATGGAAAGAATTGTGAAGTACTCTGGCATCTTTAACCACAGGCACAGTTAAAAATAACTTCAGTGACACAGGCATTCGTTTTAATTTTGCATTAACTTATACTGCTTCGTATTTCATCCCACATTATCACTGGAGGAGGTATTCTGCACTGAATTGCAACTTTTTAGGCTGCAGTTAATCTTTTAAATGAAAAATATTACACCATACCACCTCAGCTCCATTTTACAATGCATTCATGTAAGACATGTATTTAATACCCCGCTTTTAAGACTGAATTAATCTGAATCGAATAATGACAGTTCAGTAAACTAGTTCACTTATTCTTTTTTTGCCATGAACCCATTGACCAAATCGTGATTAATGACAGAGCCATCCACGGCATTACTCATTAGCTCTCAGGCAGAACTGCTTCTGCTGTTGCTCATACAGGCCTGCAGGCAGGAATGATGTGTATCATTACCTACAATGTCTGTGTTACAGCCCCACGGACTCCATCATCCACGCTTTACATGTCTATTACAGTTAAAAGGGATCTCCAAACTGGGCTTGTTTTCTGCTAGCCTATCTATGCCTGAATAATAAAACATGCACTAATACAAAATTATAATCACCCCTCATCCAAGGAGCATAGATTTTTATCCCACTTACAATCTTAACACAAAAAAGGACCACAGTTTGCAGGTACTATTTCAATGCCAGGTTGCTGTGCTTTGTAAAAAGGACATTAACTAGGTTTTTGGTGCAGGGAGACTAGTTATTTATGAGTGCAAATTACAAAAAAAAAAAGGGGAAAAAAAAGCCAGAAAGAAAATCCATACTTCTAAGGATGCGTGGGAAGCAAGAATATCTTGGAGCAGAGTCTGAAACACAGCTTAGATCTGTTAATAAGATGAGTCCAAGGCTGTTTTTGGACAAATTTAATTATGTCTACAAGCCGGCAAAGCATGCGCATGGCTCAAAATGTCCCCAAAATGCTATGTTATAACTAGATATTGAAGCATTACGCCTAATAATTGTACTTCTACTTACATTACATCTTATACGGACAACACTGGGTTCATCTGAATAATTGTGAAAAACAGAATTAAGCGTAAAATAATAATCAGTCTGCCTCCCTATCCAGTGCCTTGAGAAATGGTTGCCAGTCCAAGTCTTAGTACACAGCGTCTCCCATTGTCTGTCATCAGAAATGGACACAGCTGTAACTCTTTATTAATGTTTACTCAGTGCCCTCTATCGTCGCTTGAGTGGAATTGCAAGCTTGGAGGAACATGGACACAAAAGCAGGCTGGGTTTCCAACAAGCAGCTTGGCACGGGCGATCGTCTTTGTCGCTGTGTGAGCAAATGTAATAAAGATCATGCTGGTGCAAAAGCGCTTTGAGTTCAGCCAAACACAGTCATTCTTTGTGTTCTGTGAAACTAGGCTGATCCTCTCCATGCAGCTTTGATGAATCTGCCCTTCCTGGCCTTTAGGGCAAAAGTCATTCTATGAATTCAGGAACATGTGCAGAGGCGACACCTTTCCTGGTAAAATGAAATATCCATCATGTTAATTTCACAACATAAAGGAAAGCCTGCCTACCATCATTCCTGATTTGGTATCACCTGTATAATCCTACATTATGAACAATGATGAATTCAATTTTGACTTAAAGGGGTAAAATGGTCTGAAATCAGGAGCGACATCCCAACAAACAGTTAATGGAAGGACAAGCCTGTCTGTTTATGATCTGCAAAAACAGTGAGGAGCAGCAGGCGGCAAGTTTATACTGAGGGTAAGAGTACCCACACTGTTCCTTGCACATGGACAAAGGAGACACCATATACATCAACTATGCCAAGGAGCAATGTGACTGGATGTCAGTATGAAAAATATAATCTTCTTCTCAGCAGCAAAGCGTAGCACGCCATGCTGAGATAACAATTTGTTCTAGTCCCTGTGATGGGGAACAAAATGGTTAGAGACTGTCAACAAGTAGAACAACCAGGACTGCAATGATAGAATAAAAAGATTGGTATACAGCTCGCAATGTTAAATATGTTTTGTTTTTCCAACCATTACTTGTATGGCAGGTTCTCACATAACCGTAAAAGTCCCTTTCTGAAAAAAAATCCTGAAGTTTTTCTTTTTCTTTTTTCTTTTTTTTGCAAAAAAGTGCACTGCACCTGTTACCTTGATTGACATAAGACTGCTCAAAATTTAAAAGCCTGTGTGAAACGTGTCCAATACTACAAACTGTCTGAGTATCTAGGGGAAGCTGACCTTTGAACACTGGAAGACAGGTGGATGCCAGGTTAACTGAAAATGACTGGCTTAGTGTTTCCTGTCTTTATGAATTAATGCCAAGTCAGAGAGTGGGTCCCCATGGAAACCCACCGAGGTGTCACTCAAACTCTGACCATCAAAGATGCTCAGCTCACGCAGAGCCGCGGACGTTAATTATTGACAAAGATGGTCCATCATATTTCAATTCAGAATATTAAAACAGCGCTCAGTTGATGGGACTCATTAACAAAACCCGGATCCAAGAAAGACTTCTGTGGGGAATCTGTAGGCAGTGCTGATACGACTGAGAGCAACTCATTATGTCAAGGTCATATCTACCTTCCTCCCAGGCAAAATGTATCTACAAAAGCAAAAATTAAAAGTCCTTACAAACCCAAACAGAAAAATATGACATCCAAAGTTGATAAGGAGAAAATGAAATTGACACCCACGATGCAGGAGCAGAGCTCTGATTCACGGCTTTGACTATTAGGACTGGCCCATTAACTGCTATCTGCCGCCGAGGAAATGTATGGAATGACTTCTGCCATGTCAAACTGTGGAAATAATAGATGAGAATTTCTTCAATATGAAGCATTTATATACTTTAAGGCGTATTATTCTGGCAACCTTTTGAATTATCTGGCATGACTATAAAAAATAATTGAATTCATAAGTCAGCAGATAGGTTGTAATATGTGAAGTCACAGTGGTGTCATAAAACTACTCAAGCACAGCGAGCTTTTTGAAATGAGCTACAATAATATACAGCTATTCCTGAACTGAAGAAATTTCTCCCCCTGAAATATAAAACTAAAACACGCCGGCGTATTCAGTCAATATGTGACCCTTTCAATTTTTTCTCTAATTGAAAATCCATTTCAATTTAAGTTAATGTTGAGGTATTTGGGTAGCGAATGCTATTTTTCCGCCTTGGCTCCCAAGCAACACGTCTAAATGTCTGTTGTCTATTTGCCTATGGAGAATTAAACTAGTCATTGGCCTCTGGGCTTTATGGCTGCAGCCCTCCCTTCTCACTCTTACATTACATCAGTGATATAGATAGACACTGAACATTAGTATACCTATACAGAGACTGCATCAACAAGAGGCACTTATAATAGGGTTTGAGTTCATAGAAATACTTAGAAACTCTTGAAATATAGTCTGTAAATTTGAATAAGCCAGCTGGTTATTTTCTTTTCTCTAAACATGCCTTACCCAGCATTAAACTGATTGTAAGTACTTAGATAAGCTTGTATTCATGGCATATGGATATAATCTAAAGGTTTACAATAATGTTTATACCAGTTTCAATGTGATTATGGATTACTGTGATTCTGGATTAATCTATAGTGGCTCTACTGCCTTATAACAAGCATCACTTATTGCTAATTTTAACCATGGGGCTTTAATTGTAGGCCAATGTCAGAGGTCACTACGACAAAAACACCTTCAAGTCCAGCTACAACAGCATGCATCCTTCATTTAATTCTTTGCACACATAGCTTAATTATACATACAACAAAAGAGGTAGACATGGTGTTCATTAAAACTGGTCTTACCTTTTTTTTTTTTCTCAGCCTTGTTTGCTGCAAAATCTTTGACTTAGCTGTCAAAATCTATTTTCAAAGGTGTGAGCCATTAGCAATTCAAGCCTCAGCTTTTGTGTTTATCTTCTGTGCCAACCTCTTGACTTAGAAATGATTGGATATATTTTCTTTTTTTTGTACCGGAAAAGTTAAATGTGTCTATTCACAGCACCAAGTGAATAATCCCACGGACTGACGGTGTGCAATGGATAATATCGTAAGACCATGCCGCTTGGGTGTACATATACATACCCATATACTGTAAATACATGCCTAGATATCTAGATATATATCTATATCTATATATATATATTCATATCTATCTATCGATCAATAGATAGATAGATATAGATATAGATATATATTACAGAAGCTCAAGTGAAGAACTCTGCTTAAGATTTTAGACTGCATGCTTCCTTAGAAAGTATATAAAATTTTGAAAAAGCAGTGTAATTCACCACTTAGGCAAGAGCTGGCACAGCTTAGAATAACTGTGTGGTCCCCAACAGGTACTGACTGACTCTAAATGGCACATTAACATATAAAATGCAAATGTGAGTTATCAGAATATGAGGATATCAAAGGTAAAAACATAGTAGTAAACGTATTAAAAGTGTTATTAAAGCGTTTGAACGCAGGGCAAACCACACGTGAGCTGTTTTCTAGCACGAGCGGGACTGAAAAGCGCAAACGCTGCAGCTTGTCCTGTGTGACTTGCCGTAGTTGGTATATAAGGCTCTTTTACCGGAAGTCCAGCCCCTTTTCATCCCCTCTCTGGCAGACTGTGTAAGATGTCTTTCCTCCTAAAACGATCTCGCTATTTCAATCATCAAACATCCTTTTAAAAGTAGTACTTATCTTCCTGTTATGTTAAAATTATGATTTCATGTTTAATTAAGAATATGATCCGATGTCCATTTGATATAAAACACATTTCTTTCCGCCGTAATAACCTATAATCTGACTCCATGTCTCTTCCCTCCCGCAGGGTACAGTCGGGCTAACACGGCAACATGGTAAGCGCCTTTTTTCTATTTAACGTGGCTCTGACAAACCTAACACAGTCTGACAATGTCTCGTAGTGTGTGTTGGGACATGTAAATTGTGACTCGGCACCCCTGTGTCAGCCAACACAGCGTAAACTGTGGATAATTTATCTAATTAGCATTAGCCAATTGAGCTAAGGTAAGCTGGTTGAACTGGGCCACCCGGCTAACGCTACGGACCGGACTGAATAAGCACCGTGATGTCTACTTGGTAGCTGCATGTTATTTACAAAGTTGTGACAGTGTGGCGGAGGTTACATTGCCTCTGAAATCCAAGAGTAATACAGGCTACAGATGGCGTCTTTTTCACTGATGCAGGCGACATTTGTGTGTTAAGTTAGCCATAAATGCCCACAGTTAGCAGGGTAGCACCATTTTTTTTTTAACTTACACTGCCAGCAAGTTGTCCAAACATCTCGGGCTGTTGTGCCGGTGATGCATTTACACGCTTGCAAGAATAAGGATGGACCAAGTGCTGTGTTTCGATTTGTCCCAGAAACAGCAGTTCCACCGGTCCACTGACATTCATGTGCTCTCCATCAGATTTTTATATTTCAAAATCTCTGATTAGGCGGGACAGTGAATCTTAAAACATGTATTGATAGGCCTGGTGATAGGCTTAGATAGTAAGTGACCTGCTGCAGAAAATCAAGGTCAGTATTTTGCTCAGTTGGTCTTTTTATTTTTACAGCCACGGAAGATTGAAGAAATCAAAGATTTCCTGCTGACAGCCAGGAGGAAGGATGCCAAGTGTAAGTTCAACTCTTACTGTCTCACCTGTTACACTGGTTGATGCAAAGATTTGAAGAGTTATGTTTGAGCACATGCTGTGTCAATTGGTGCATTTGACAGTGTTGTAGAGGATGCCACTTGTCACATTGTGGTGGCTGTAGATTAAAAAAGTAAAAAAGATCTCCCTAAAAATTAGGTAGTCTTCAGCATTATTTTAGAATCTGCCCATTGTTGAATGTCTTGCATTGAGTTAAGTTGTAACTTGAATCAACCTTTACAACGAAGTTGATTATAACGTAGTTTTGGTTGTCTCTCTCCAGCCGTAAAGATCAAGAAGAACAAGGACAATGTCAAGTTCAAGGTGCGCTGCAGCAGGTACCTGTACACCCTGGTCATCACAGACAAGGAGAAGGCCGAGAAGCTGAAGCAGTCGCTGCCCCCAGGTCAGTACATGGAGCAGGAGATGAGTTTTGTAGCTGCAGAAGGACAAGAGGAAGGACACATGCTGCTCTCTGGCAAATAAGGTCCCAGTCATAGTTACACGCTGAAGGTCTGAGTGACTGATTTCTGCATGTGACTTTGAACCTGATATTTCAGACTTAAATTAATAGAAAATTCACTCTCACTCCCAAAATACTTCAGCATCAAATTTGGGAGAAGAATCTACATTTTCTTGAAATGTGTAGCTGTTTCCAGTAAGCATATATTGTATTTTGTTTAATTTTTTATCTTGGTGCTTTTAGTGTCCCTGAATGGATATTTGCTTTGCAGGCAGTTTCACAGAAGTTAAAACAACAAACAATGTACTTAACACAACAGCCACAAATTCAGTCAACAGACATAAGGCTCACAATGTGGGAAACACAGCAAGGATGTGCGTAATTGTTTACCACAGCTGATGATCACTAAAGTGAACAGGACTATACACTGCTTTAATAAGAATGGGCATGATGTTATACTCCACTTGGATGTCTGCCAGATACACCTTCGTTTATGCCTGTCTGGGAGAGATAATTAGAGTTCAGACTTAGACTTCTTATGTGCTATTTATTTATTGTTTTGGCACTGTATGCGAGGCTGTATAAGCTTAAGAGTTTGTAAGTATGTCAGATGTAGACATGGGAGTACAAATTCTCACTTAAAGTTACCAGATAATCCTCATCATACAGATGAGGTTCTCTTAGAAGAACAAACTCCGTGTTTTCAAATGGACTGACATTTTTGTGGCTTAAGTGCCAAACTCCTACCATTGAAATGCAGTGGCTCGTGCTGCAATGTTGGTTACACAGTGGCATGCTGCAGGGCACAGTTAGTTAGCTGCAATATTTCCAGAGCTATAACTGATGTGACCTATCTGACCCAAAGCTGCAATAACAGGCAAATGAAAATGATTGATCGTTTTTCACATTTTTAATGATCAGTGTGCCAGAGGTAGATGGAGTTCCAGTTTTGAGACTGAAGGCATTTGTCCTAAATTTGAAGTCATTAAGTCCTAAAGAAATTAGTTATCAATGACCTGTTATTGTAGAAATAGTTTAATGCCTTAGCCAGCAGTGGTGGCATGGAATTTATCAACGGTTTTGACTTTAGAAAGTAATATCACTTTATGTCAAGATTATATTTGTTTACACAAAGAATAAGAACATTTAGTGACTTATTTGGAAGATGTGGCATGGATGTAGAGATCTATTCATCACACTTTTATTTGTGATTTAGTTGAGTGTAAATGTTGGTTGTGTCTTACTGGTGGTTATGTATTAGTCTTAATGGGTAGTGTGAATGTTACAGATGAGTATTGATGTACCTTCTGTTATTGAAATATTTATATAACAAAAAAATGTATTGTGGTTCATCAGAAGCAATTACCAAGTATTGTGCACCCGCATATCATACAAGAGAGTAGTGGTGTTTCCTTGTTTTGCCGAACAGACATTTTTAAGGGCTGCATGTGTTTTGTTTGCTGTCAGTAAGACCAGTGGCCTCTTTGTTGTGATGTGTATGCTAAGTACTAAACATACTGTCTTTTCTTCACAGGTCTGGCAGTGAAGGAGCTGAAGTAGGACCTTTTTATGTACAGAAAATAAAAAATTGGAAAACTGATTATTTGTCCTGTCTTGTTTTTGACCTGAATTATGATGACGTGTATCCAGCAGGAAAGTAAATCTAACTGTTAACACAGGCACATTGCAGAAAGAATTTTTTTTTTTTTTTTTGATGTGTAAAATCCGAT
>OMLB01017637.1:0-11116 GCA_900302555.1 Myripristis jacobus
TTTTTTCTTTTTTTTTTTTTGTTATTATTCCCACTTTTCTCAGTTCAGCTGTTTGCATCAGTTCTCTTGTCTTGTTGTTGCTCAGTAAGCGCCACATGTCCCATATCACGTCTCTCCACCCACCCTCACGCTCAGCTCACACTGGCACCCACCTGCTTTGCAGTTGATCCGCAGGGCTTGACAGCAAAGGTTAAGAAAGCCTCAGTGGTCGCTTTACCATGCAGCACCGTATACCTCTCCATCTCCCCAATATCTCCCCCTCACTCTCCCCTTCATCCCACAGTGATCTCTTCTCATTTAACACCATTCCCTCTTTCCACTCTCATCCTTCTGCACCTTGATCCTCAGGCTTTGGCAGGCCAGGTCCTTAAGACCCCTTGCCAGGATACAGTTACAGAGGATCTGCTCTACCCAGAGTCCAGTCTGTCATCACAAATTACAAGACCCATGTGGCCTTTAGACTGCAGCACTGCCCCAGTTTTATAGGGTTTTATAGTGCCAGGGCATGTCTGCCGTGTGCTGCCATGTCGGGCATACACACGCATGGTAAATGTACACATTTGGGCTTTCAACCACTCCTCTCTGCCACCCATCTTTTCTGCCAAGCCAGTCTATCCTCAGTCCTGAGACTCGAGTCAGTGCCACTTAAATTCTCCAAGCCTTTCAGTATCGACGGCAGCTGTCAGCAGCCCTCCAAGATCACATCTCTGCCCGGCAACGGACTCTAATCCAGCCACTTCATTCTCATCTTCATCATTGTCCCCTTGATACAAATATTATTTGGCCAACACACACCCGCTCGCTCACTCATGCATGCTGATGGACATACCATGGGCCATTTTGAAGCTGTCTGATGATCCGATTATTGTGCAGCGCTGCCAAGAAGTGGGTATACATCAGCAAGGAGTGTGTTTGCCTGTGTGTGTGACTGAGAGAGGTAAAGAATAAGAGAGAGATAAAAAAAAAAACAGAGGGAGAACAGACAGCAAACATACATGAACATTTGCCCCCTGACCTCACCTCGCTCTGCACGTGTGCTTGTGTTCTTACTGTAATGAGACGCTAGACCGTTGGCGACAGCTCAGTATAGCAACGCCACATCTTATCCGCCATGTTGTCCCGGACACACACACACATACCTCTCTCTCCGCACACACACACACACACACACACACACACGCACACGGAGACAAGCTGATGTCCCTGCATTCCCCTGATGGATGACTCACCTCTGTTGTTTGCTCTCAGAACAAACACATTAGCTAGTAGCTAGCCTTTCAACAGGAGATTAGCCACAGTAGCCTCTGTAATAGATCTATGGACTGTTTTTTTTTTTTTTTTTTTTTTCTGGACTGGAATGCGGGACATTCTTTAGTCCCTGAAAACCTCCAGACTCCAATGTTCATATCCCACTGTTATCCTTACTGTGAGATATTGCAGATATGCTCTGTGGTGCCCGGTAGCATGTATATTTAGATTTCGCCAGCTCCATAAGCAAGCAATTAAGTCTGGGTTTGTGCAAGGGCCATCTGACCCTCTCCGACGAGCAGCTGGCGGCTAGCACTGTATTTGTGGCGTAACAGCTCACGTATGCCAACCTCCCATCAATAATGTATACTGTAATAATGTGTATGTGTGTGGCGGGGCGGCAGTGAGAGGGAGGTGGGGTTTATGTAGCTTCCAGGCAGATACCATGGCATCCCATTGACCCACGGTTCAACTCGCCCTGGCATGTCAGCGTATAGCCGGAGCTATGAAGCTGGAGCCAAGGTGCTGCTATGGAGTATGGAGAGATTTAGACCACAAATATCCGTGGAGGATGCAAGTCAAATAAAAAAATGCCTGAGGGAAATCTCTGCCCCTAAACGTTGCTCGCTTAAATAAAAGACAATATGTAGTGCAGATGGTGTGCAACAGTTAAGCCTTTTTATTGCACGTAAAAAACAGAAGACAAACACACAGACATAACAGTCGGGTATAAATCCCCACAGTGGGTTCGTCGTTACAAATGCATGCTGTGTTGGTGAGCTTGGTTCAAACTCACAGAACCTTATTTTAAATTTTTAGTGGAGATCCAAAGGTTTCCAAAAACACCTAACATGTCCTGCTTAATTACAGGGAAATGTGTATAAAATTATGAATAAGACATCTAGATCATGACTACTTGATGTAATGGATGGGGCAGCTATAAAACGATGGAAACGTGTTCACATGTTTCACTCAATGTAAACTGGCATAGCTTCACTGAATGTGTTGCAATTAGCAGATTCAGAACACTGTATGTATGTAATGTTGTTGTACAACATATTAAAAACAAGTAAATAAAATAATTAAATTTCCTAGATCGAAGCTACTGAGGGAAAACGGTGCTCAGGGGGTTAACTTGAAAATGTGAGAAACAGCGAGATAGGCCTATAGTATGACAGAGAGATGCAGGGTCTGTTGTACTCTGGTGTTTCCAGTACTGGGCTGGTTATTTATCTTTGTGTTCCCATGATGCAATCCAACTAAGCCTGCTTGCAGCCTGTGGTCTCAGGTGCTGTGTGTGTATCGAATGACATGCTATCATATTGATGTGTATACAGTATGTGTGCGTGCGTGCACGAGTGTCACAGTGATCCAAATCCAGCCTGCAATGTTTTATTCACCCGTTGGCATTCGCGCTCACTTACAACATAAACCTCCTGTGTTCTCCTCCAGAGCCAGGCGGAGGCCCATTACAAAGGCAACCGCCACGCCAGGAGAGTCAAAGGCATCGAGACGTCGAAGAGTCGTCCTCAGGAGGGGGACAAGCCTCAAACTGTCCCTCCGACCTCCTCCCCTTCTCCACCCGGGGCACCCAGCACTGCGCCTGACAGCGACCCCAGCAAACCAGGTGAGAGAGCAGGACATTTCCCTGTGCCCAGAAAAAAAAATAAAAAAAATCCTTTATGAGTTATGAATTCCCAAAACTACAAAGGAAACAATCATTGCCCGAGATTGTCAGACGCTTATCATTTCGCTGGAAAATGAAATGGAAAATGTAGAAACTCATTGCCCCACAAGTATGAAGGAATAACAAACAGATCTAATCACAGCCGGCCCTGGAGAATATTGTTCTTCGGTGAGCGTCTCTCCTCTCGGTGTGGTCTGCTTTAGCTAAACGCAAAGGTGCCTTTCCACCAGCAGAGCTCCAGCACAGTTTATCGTCAACGCTGCTTCACTTAGCTCAGAGACTGTTTACACTGACAACAGGCTATTTCACACCGGGGACAACATTTAGATATGTGTTTAGGATGTTTTTGTTTCCTGAGCAAAAATGAAACAAAACTCATCCCATAACACAGCTCATAAAAATACCAGTGGTGTAACTGCCAGAAATTTAAATATCCGGGACTAATGTCTTATTTTTTATTTTGAAAGGAAGGAACATCTTCTTTAATTGTAGCTAAATTGTATTTGAACTCAACATATTGAGGAAATTTTAAAGGGAACATTAAAAGTGGGGCAACATTCCTTGCTGTGGTTTGAGACACATGAAATTACATTAAAAATAGAAAAGTCTACTCTTGAAATAGAATCTCAACTGCAAATCCGCCTGTCTGAGGCTGCTGTTTTAAATCAAGAGAAATCACAGCGAACACTGAAATCCTAACTTATGCTAAAAAGATCGAATATATAATATATTTTAATTGTTTCTGCAGGTAACTGATGTGGTTCATTCAATTGCCTCTAATCACCTGTGCTATTTAAGTGACATACACTCACAGTATATATACAGTATTATGAGGGATATTTACAACAGAAACATTACAAAATAGGCTGGCACACTAGTTAATGAAAAAGTGTGTGTGGTTCAAACAAAAAAGTTTTTATCACAATAATGAGACAGTATTGTTTTGCTGTGTTTGCACCACAGGCGTACTGTAAATCTTTTTGTTATAATTTAGGACCATGGTGATGTGAGGGGATCCCGTGAACATTCAGTGTATCATGTCTGGCCAAGAGTTACGTAGCACACAGAAGAGTAGATGTGCCAACATGAAAACCAGATGTCTTGCCTGCTGACAGACGGGTTGATCTGAGTAGAGGTATCATTATTGCACCGGATACTATTCTCTGTGTTGCTCCACAGTGATCCTTTGTTCAAATAGAGCAATGCAACACGGGCTTAGTGTCCAGCAAGTTGAGACTGTGAGCAGGTGACTTGGCATGACACCGTGTCAGTGTCATGGCAACATGGCAGGTTTGGCATCTTTTCAAGAAGCCCATTGTAGTATGTGTGTTTGCATGCATGTCTGTGTGTGTGTGTGTGTGCGTTTGTGTGTGGAAATTGCACTACAGAGTTATTTAAACAATAAGACACAGCTGTGCCAATAAGCACGGTATGCTGTAGCACAGCCATGAGCATACTGCAGTTAAACCACAGTTTCATGATTAATTTATTGAATTTTTATGATCATGAAATTTATGATTATGACTGCACTTTTGTATAAGGTTAATTACAGCTATTGAAGGTAAACAAGGTGGAGTGATACATATACAGAAACGTGATCAAAGTGCCAATCCCAAGAGATACTGGCACTAACCAGAGTACCTCTTAGCCAAATAAAATGCAAGATTGAGGCTAACTGTGGTATAATGAGAGCTATGGCACCATTTGCCTCACAGTCCAAATAGAGGATGTACTCTTAGCCCCACGTGGGGTAAATTGTAAATTAAAATGTGCACGAGACTGGAGGAGGGAAAGAAGGATGGCACCGTTGCAGAAGAGCCTGATGGACTGACTGGAACCTAAAAGCTTGCATCTGAAGGGGACAGTACATCTGATCTGACAGTAATGAAAAGTAATTCTCTGTTGGTGGATTATTTTATTAGTTGTTATGGATGCAGGGGATGATCAAGACTGGTGTACGCTCCCTTTACTATCTATATTATTGTCTCTCTCTGTCTGTCTCTGCTGTTCCTGTCTGTCTTTCCCTCGCTCTCCCTCTCTCTTTCTGTGTTTTTCTGTCTGTCTCTCCCTGTCTGTCTTCCTCTGTATGTCTCTCTCGTCCTCCTATTTCAAGCTATAACTCGGAGGCTGGGTAGCCTGTGCCTCTGCCCTTCTCCTGTCTCCACCCAGAACTTTCCATTCCCTCAGTGTCACCACTCTATCCTTGGATCAAACGCTGAGCAGTGAATGGACTGGCCATGTTTTGGTGACATTTACAACGGCTGCTGCAGCTTACTGTTTACCAGACATTTCCACCTTATTGACAGGAGGGCACAGAGCAAACACAAGGAAAGAAAAGATGAAACTTGTATCCCGATAGCGGCCAAAAGACAACATCATCAAGTCACGGCAGACGCGTCACCGTCTCGGTGTGTCTGGCTGCTTTTCGATCATAAATGTAGCCCTCTCTCTGCCTTGTGGGTTCCTCTGCCTGACCCTGGAATCTGTTCATTTCTCTCCTTCATGGGGGATCTGAGGCTTCAGCTCCAGCCCAGCCGCCATCACAGAGATCCAAGAGGATGGAGGAGCCAAAACAAGCCATGATCTAAATCTGAAAGTAGTAACATGTGAAAGAATGCTGTTTTCCATCCAAGCTTCTTTCTCGTGACCCTGGAACCTTGCCTCTTCCTGGTTTGCCTGCTCGCTTGCTTGCTTGTGTGTGTGTGTGTGTGTGTGTGTGTTTATGTGTGTGATTCAGTCCCAATGCACCAGTAGAATAACAGCTTTGTGGTAGGGGACAGAGCTGTGGGAGCAGCCAGCTGTACGTGGCCCCAACTGGGACAGCAGCGTCTGGAGGACAGACACTGCGGCTCGGACTGGGAGCTTAACACGGGTCACGCTGGGGCACTGGCTCCGAAGCTGACAAAGACACATAGCCTATAAACACTCGCCTGCTCACACACACACACACACACACAAACATACACATAAACAAACACACGCAAACACAACAAGCAAACAATGCGGTTAGGTCGATGGAAGGACAGGGAGAAGATTTCCCACAAATGAAACCCCAACAAAACAGTGCAGTATTTGTTGTTGATTCTCAATGATTTCTCTGTGCATGGCCTGTTTGTTGATCTGGCTTACAGGCTTTTACGCAATTTCATATGCTTCTGAGAGACTGAGATATGATACTTGGCCTGATGCTGGTACATTGGCCTTCTCTTATCACTGACCGGCTGCATCAATTCCGGTGAAAATATGCAGCACATCCTGTTAACTGTTGTAAAAAAAACTTATTGTGAAAGTGATGAACCACTTTTTACCATTGGCTAAAATAGCAAAGACGTCAGTCACAATACTATTTCAAAAGGTGCTGTTGGTTCTTCGGTCTTAACGCCGTTACGCCAGGACATGACTGATAGGCCTCACATGGGGTTGCGGACACCGGCCCCCCCAAAAGAGGAGGCCCTGGGCTTTGAGGGATTTGGCCTGGTGAGCAGGGGGTTTGGCTGGGCCTGCGGGAGACGGAGAGGCAGCTGTTTACTTGGAAAGAAACTCTGTTCCTCCCACCCTCCCTCCTTCCCTTCCTCTTTATCCTCCTCCTCTTTGACACTCCCACTCTAATGAAGGGCCCTGTTAAAACCACCCTGATATTATGGCACTCTTATTTCACACACAAACACGCACACAGACACACACACACCCAAGGTCAATTAAACAGACTGGAGCACAGCGCCCTTTGAGCGTGTCTACCTTTACTCTCTGCTTTTCACTCCGGGCCTCCCCCCAATCCCTCTTGCTGCCGCCCTTGCACATAAGTTGCACATGTTGAAAAGATGAGACAAAATTTGTTTTGCTTTTTTTTTTTTTTTACCGGGTTTAATGTAAACCACCACCGAACCCAAATTAAGAACAGCCTGGAGCGCCGTAGACACTCCAGGGGGTATTCCACGAAGGGAGCTAAGCTTAAAAGCCACGAGGCTTATTTCAAGACTTCCGGCTCATAACTGGATGATAAATAGCGGCAAGAACTGCAATCAACTTTCACCAATATTTTGCAGTCTAACTTCAACAGTGACATTTATTGTCATATCACAGCATGCAAAACCCCCACAACACACTCTCTCACACACACACACACACACACATGACCGCTGCAAATATATGCCGCCTCCCACTCCTGAGCGATGACTTGCAAAAAATTATGACTGTTTTTTTAAGTTGATATAAGACGACTGTGAAAGCAGAAAGACTTTATTTTATTCCATCTTATCTTATCTTGTTCGTTATAAGTCAGTGAAAACAAAAGTGACTTCACAATCACGTTCATGTTGTCTTGTGGTGCAGTGGGACTTTGACCTGCCTCTCACACACAATCGGTTTCATCGGGGCTGGCTAAGTGACACGTGAGGAAGCTCCTTTAACTTTTAGCACGGTTAGTGGAGCCACTTGAGCCTGGATTGAATGCTGACAGCAGCTCAGGGGAGGCATTAACGTCATCGTCTCCTGGGCCGCAGAATCCCAACGTCCCCGTCTCTCCGCCTGTTAGCGGATACCACACAAGTAGCCCTCCCGCCCAAACACAAAAACTCATTTCTCACAATCTATTGCCAGGAAAATAATCTTCCAAAACTGGAAATCTAAAAGTTCTGCTCACGTCACTCGCTGGCTCCGCTCTCTCACAGAATACATTTCAACAGAAAGAATAACGGCTCACAAAATCAATAATATATCAGTCTTTAATGAAATCTGGCACTCATTTTTTCATCTCAACTTAAAACAGGACTCAACTTTAAATCAATGCCACATCTCCCCACAGTGACAACCATCCTCTTAATTTAACAATACACCCATTCATACACACAAGCATATTTACATATTTATTTATTTACTTATGGATTATTGTTTTATATCAGTATTTTTTTCCCTTTATCTCTCCTTTTTCTCCCATATAGACACAGAATATTAATAGAGAAAGGACAAAAATGTGCAAGTGGTGGCCTTGCAGTGCTCGTACTTTGCACTCTGCCTCTTTTTATGCACCACACTCACTCAGGCTCAACTCGTGGAAAGGGGAAGGGGAAAAAGAGCAGGGGCCTTTAGGGTGTGCTGGTGGTGGCCTTCTGTGTTGGTGGTAGGATGTAGAGCTCACAGTCTGGTTTGCCCTGGACCCCATGGCGTCCCTACTCTCTGCCTCCACCCAAGGGATCTTGCTTATTGGGGCTGCAGGAGATGCAGGAGACATGGTGCAGCCCATCAGAGTCCTCATCCTCATCCAGTCCTCATGCCCATCTCCACTTCCCCACCCACCACACACCACTCTTACCACCACTCTTTGTTGTTGTTGCTGTTGTTACATCTTCTTGTGTCAACACCAAATCTGTAACCACCTTATGTATATAAAAAAAAAAACTTCAACCTCTTGATATCATAAGTTTGCCTTGTGAAATATCCCCCAGGTCAAAACAACCTGTTTGGCTTGGATCGCAGGCTGGGATAGCTGGGTGGGCTGTCTTCCTAACCACACAGAAGAGTATCGGGGTTGGGAAGCCTAATGATAACTTCCAAACCTTGAGACAACCTCTCATTTTCAATTTCAGTGCTGTAATCTGCTGGTGCAGACCTAGGCTTTCGTTTTAAGACGATTGCAGCATGACAATGTTGAATTAAAGCTTCCTTTCGTGTCTTTGTCACAGGAACATTGCGATCTGATAAATACTGTTTTAACTGATCGACTCTCCGGCTGTCAAAACTCCTGTCTCTCAGCATCAGCCACTGTATCTGTCCATATTTACCGGCAGAGATCCCACTGCCGGCCTACTATTTGTTCCCAAACAATCCCATTCATTTTGGATCTTTTTACACATGAAAATTGTAACAGTTCATCCTCAACGGCAAGCAGCACCTGCTTTTTAACAAGTGTTTGTCTTCTTCTGTGTATTTCCTGCAGATTAGACGCCTTGTGTAACTCTTACTGTTGGTACGGTGGAAAAAGTAGTTCCAGGTGACACTAGTTTCTGGATTCCAAAATAAAAAGTAAAAGTGACGTGTATTTATTTAACATGAAAAATGGATAAAAAAAAAATACCTCATGCAAAGGCCTTGAACTGTTTTGGGGCAGGTTAGGAGGAGATTGGAGGAATGTGGATCAGAGGAATGGTGGGACACACAAACAAACACACACACACACACACACATACCCAAGCCGCTCTCCAGTTGCATTAGTAAGATCTCTGGAACTGAACCTCGTAGCAGCTCTAAAGCCAAACTCGTCTGGGGGGGTTTTCGGGATGGCTGAACACACCGCTCTTGGCCCGTGTCTCTACAATCTTCAATTCCCAAGATAGAGGTTCTGGTTTCAGCCCATGGGCCAGTTCTGACTATTACCTGCGGTCCAATCCCCTCAGGGCAGCGTCCAATCCACTTAGCACCGTCCAAACCCCCGAGAAAGCTGGCTTTGGGATCACTGTCCCAAAGGGAGAGGGGTGGGATGGCGGGACACATGAACACAGACACACACAACAAACCGTCCTCCAATTATAGTAATAGGGTGACTTTCACGTGAGGGCTAGGGTTGCACGCCGGTGTGCTGACAGTAGTGTTCAGTTGCACAGAGCTGATACGCTTTTCATGATCTGTCTATATTTTTTGTCAGCCTACGAGATTGATATATTGTTATTTTGTCATCCTGGATCCCGACATTCAGGGAATTAGTTACTCCTAATGTTTCCTCTCTGTGCTCGGCTGTTCCATCAAACTGTTCTTACAATTTGATCCCCAAACAGTCAGCATGAGTTTTTTGGAAGCTAAAGTATAATATGTGTTTTGTGTATGTGTGTGTGTGTGTGTGTGTGTGTGTGTGCTAGTGAGAGGAGAGAGAGAGAGAGAGAGAGAGAGTGAGTCAGAGTTAGGATGTGGGCCAGGCTTGGAGGAGAAGGCACCCTCCTGCATTATGAATGAGGCTCAGCTCTTGTTAGGACAGTATTGGGTTTCTGAGCTCGTTAATCATTAAGAACAGGGTAAGGTGGGGGTGGGGCACGGTTGGGAGGGTAGATGGAGTCATCCTGCCCAAATAACCCTTACACCTGCTCACACACAGGAGGTACACACACACACACACACTCACACTGGGACCTTGCCGCCTGCAAACTGTCATAACCGAGGCTAGTCAATAGCAGACTCCTGTGGTAAACCTCTGGAACGACGCTCGCATTTCTTGTGACTCAAAATAATGGAAGATTTTGTAATGTGTTTACCTTGGTTTAAACTGCGCTGCTTTCGTTTGGCATTTAAAGTGAACACGCTGTTTGCATCACTGCACACTGTTCCACCTACGCACAGGATGGATTTCGACAATAACACCCTGTTGTTCTGCCTTCACCTTTTTGTCTTAAATGACAGCTTAAAACAAAAGCGCACCCTTCTTTTGGCTACCTTCCCCCCGCAGGATCCTTCACATTCTGTACACAATAATGTATATTTGCTTGCCTAGGCACTGTCCTTGCTGATACTGCCTCCCGTACCGATCCCATTATCAGATATTGACTTTCTCGGCATTTGCGAGAAGCCAGCAGAGTAGATAGAAAACTCAGTGTCCCACACTTTAAGCAACACGGCTGAAGTTCGGCTCAAGCAGCAAACTAGGACAAAACTTCTCTTAAACCGAAACTGAATTAGTCTTTACTTAATCCTACTGGTTTCATCAACCAGTCTCTCTCCGTGGATCACATTCTGTACATAGTTTTAATCGCCCAAACCCTATTAAATGCAAACACACCAGGCTGTACTGTAAAGCATCTGGTTGGAGTTATCTCCCTCGGCTGACCTCTCCCAGTGAATTATTCTTTCTTCTGTTTGGCTGTGAGGCCGGCTAGCGGGGAGGAAGGTCAGTCAAGTGCCTTATCAATGTTGAATTACTCCTACAGTCCATACATAGTTTCTCGAGAGCGGCGCAGCCCTGACAATGTCGATGAGGGGATTCTCAAGGCAGACGAGGGAGGAAAACTATAAATTTCTCTGTGCAGCTCCGACAGAGTAAAAAAAAAAAAATCAAGAATTAATGCTTCATGGTTTCCACTCTGGTAAATGAACGTGACAAAGAGAAATGCTTAGCTGCTCAGGAGAGTCTTGATACCGGGTCAGTGAGACACAATGGATTACTGGAGCTACAAAGGCTGTGGCGAGCTTAGCCTGAAG
>OMLB01017641.1:0-10936 GCA_900302555.1 Myripristis jacobus
TTAGGATCAATAAAACTAATGAATAGAATATACGGAAATCAGTATTTGGTATTTATTTGTTGTGTTTTCATTTGGTTTTTATTTGTTCCTTTCATGGTTCATTCTATTTATTGAACAATGACTACACTGATGGTAGTTTTCTTTTTCTGTTGGTAGAGGTATTATAGAGAGGGTAGATCTATAGTCCACACTCCAGATCAGTGGTCAGCAGTAACGCATCCAAAAGCTGTTTGCCAACTGCTAATAAATCCAAAAGAATAAGAACATGCCAAAAACGTATATCACATGACCATTCATGTAAATTGGGCATGCAAATGTCGGTGTAAAGAGGAAGCAGATTTTCAGGTACAAGGGATGCAGAGCTGGCAAATGGAGGCTAGGCTACTGGCTGGTGGCCAGAGCATACTGCACACAGCCTGTGTGGGACATCTGGGGGTCAAAATGACATCCCACAGTCTGACTCATTTGTCCCAACTTACTGAGTCAGTGACTGACAGTGGGATTACTTTCCAAGTATCTTTGAACTCTTGTATGATGAGTTCATGATCCATGAGTTGATAATCAGGAATGAGCCCAAAAATTTCCAAGGGCAGTAGGGCACACTGTTCAGTGAACAAGTAGGTGCGTATTTGCAGTTTGGTATCACTCACTCATAAAGCTCACCATGGGAGAAGAATTTCTGTAGAAGTTTTTAATCACGGCCAGCCTGTTTAGAAGAGATAGGCTCCATTGTGAGTGTAAAAACTGCATGTCATACATAAGGTCAAAATAATTTTGCTTGCTGAGCCATGGAGGCCCTTTCACACCGTGCTTTACCTCTTCATTCATTTTCCAAGCTTCTTATCCAAAAGAGGGTTGAGGGGTGCTGGAGCCTACCCCAGCACTCACTGGATGGAAGGAAAATACCCTGGACAGGTCACCAATCCACTGAGGGGCAGACACACACACTCTAACCTAAGGGCAATCTAGCATCTCCAATTCATTGTGGACAGTGGGAGGACAAGAGCTGCCAGCAAATCCACTCAGACACAGGGAGAACATGCAAACTCCACACAGAAAGGACCACTAACAACTAATCACTAACCACTGTGCCACAGTGCCACTGGTTTGACTACCTTAAGATGCATTGCATCCCTGACTTATCCATAGCCACACCCTATTTAACTCACACCATAATTAAATTCCTTCAAAGATTGGGCTTAGACCTCTGTTGTGGTAGTCTTGCGGCATTAGCATGGCTGTGTCACAGTGAACTTTATGGTTTCCTTCTTGGTCTGTTTATCTGCTTGGCCATCTGCCAATTTGTCTGTCATTCTCCTCATCAATTATCCACCACAATGGTGATATGTGTGAGACACTGGGGATGTTACTGTGTGTGCATGTGTGTGTGTGTGTGTGTGTGTGTGTGTGTGTGTGTGTGTGTGTGTGTGTGTGTGTGTGTGTGTGTGTTTGTGTGTGGGCACACATGCACACATGTCTGTTTATTCCACTGGACACCATCACATACATGACATAGCAAAAGCTGCTTATCAGACAAGACTCATCCTGAATTACTACATTATTAACAGCTGGTATTATCAACAAACACTCACACACGCCCACACACGCACATGCACACACACACGTACTTGTCCACAGCTGGCCTTCTTTCTCGTCAACAGTCAATATTTGTTGTTACTCAATTTTGATCTGACATGGAACTAAACAGAATGTATAAAAGTACATTCATACAAGCTTTCTTGCTTCATTCATTTATCTCTCTGTCACACACACACACACACTCCATCTTTCGCACACACTTTCTAGCCATACATATCTCTCTATTGCTCTGTTTCTTCCTCTTTTTATCACACAGACACAAACACACACATAGCCCCAAACACACATACAAACACACGCAAACAGAGCGGCCTCCCAGGTGAGCAAACAGTGTGTTGTTGTACTTTGGAGTGGTGGATCAGTCTCTGGAGTGGGGAGTTCAGGCTTCAGCTCTATGGTATAAAGTAGAAAAAAAAACGAAAGCGATCGACAGTAACAAGATGGCCCGGGTTTGTTTGCTGGCCTTCACCGCTGGGTTACTGCTGGATATGTGCGGGCTCGCGGCTGGAGTCACTGAGGAAAACACAGGTAAGTGCTGAGGGAATGGGTATGGATTGAAGAGGCAGGAGGGAGCCAAAGGCCAAAGACATGAGGGTGGAGAATACAGGAAAAGCCCGGTGGTCAGGCAGTTGACTCTGACTGATTTTTGGATTGATCTTTGGATTGCCCCGTTACCAGAAGGCAGAACTTGGGTTAAGGCAGTTTTTCCTTCTCAAAACCTTTTAAGAGAACATTTGACACCAATGGGGTTGATGTGTGCTTATTTTTTTTAAAAAAATCTCCATCTTCAGTCATTTAGTCTCTGTTTTGTCTTAAAATCTTCTTTTTTGCAAAACATGTGAGAGGAAGATGAGATAATCCTGTTTTTTTTCCCATGCAGTTCCACCCTTTTCAGTAGTTTTTTCTGGACACAGCAGATCAGCACAGTACCAAGAAAATTACACTTGAGCTGAGAAAATTCTGGAAATATGTTGAGTAACATTGGAAAGTTTTGTTTGTTTGTTTTAAGAAACATAAAATTTCAACACTGAATATGACTTTGTTAGATGGAGATTTTTTTGCAGACACACAGACACACACACACACTCATACCTAGAGATAATAAACTATGTCTAGTTCACCTGACTTACATGTCTTTGGATTTGGAAGGAAACCAGAAACCTGGAAAGGGGGAGATACACCTGCTGGAGATGAATGCACTCTTCCCTTTGTAGAATATGACAAGCCCTGAAAATATGAAAATAATGGACTTTTTGTTTAGGGTAACAAAAATCCTTGGGCCAGCCTTGAATATTAGATATCACCATGTCCATGTTCAAACTGTCTGATATGAATAAGGTTGTTCTTTAGTGCTTTTTATAATTTTTTTTTACATTGTTTCACTGTATCTCTTCTTTTTATTTTGCATTTGCAATATTCTCTGCTCATTTTGTTTATTCAAACATTTCATTAATAAGAGTTTTAGTATAGTAGTAATTCTTTTGATAATTTCAAGTATATATGAATGTATTTAAATTTATGATATTGTATATCAGCACACACAAAAAAAGTGGAATCAGTATTGGTCTTAAAAATATATATTGGTCAAATGCTATCTTAAAGTAACTTGAGGACTACAGATAGGGAAAAATACCAGAGTGCAGTTGTTTAAATCATCCTCCCTTTGTCCTCTGTTTTGTTTTCAGGTTCTGTGTTTGTGTCTCAGCAGTCGGCAGCTATGGTTTTACGTCGCTTTCGGAGGTACAACAGTGGCGGCCTGGAGGAGCTGCCCTTTAAAAACAAAGACAACCTGGAGAGGGAGTGTATAGAGGAGGTCTGCAATATGGAGGAGGCCAGGGAGGTGTTTGAGAACGACGAACAGACTGTAGGTGGCGCACACACATAAATTCAGACATGCTTAGTGCGTTAGTGTGTTTGGTCATCGAGCAAAGAGGTTTGTCACTAACCCCTCTGTTTCTCTTTCAGATGGAGTTCTGGGTCAAATACAGCGGTAAGCACAACTGAATGACAGCATGTTGTAAGACATGTCGAGCTGCATATGATGAATAACGCCACCCTTAAAGCTGTGTGTGTGTGTGTGTGTGTGTGTGTGTCTATAGATGAGGACCAGTGCCTGTCAAATCCTTGTCAGAATGGAGGTGTGTGTGAAGATGGAATCGCCTCCTACGTTTGCTGGTGCAAATCAGACTTCAGTGGAAAGAACTGTGAGATAGGTGAGTTTAAGGCACTGGATTTTAATCCTAGACTGGATCACAGAAATGCTCTTAAAGCTACATCAAGCAATATCATAGGATTTTTTTTTAACAGTAAAAGGACAACTGGCAATGCGAAAGTCATTACTGTAATAGTAATACAACTAATAACATTTATTTGTAGCACCTTTAAAATAGAGATACAAAGTGCTTTACACTCTAGGTCTTCTTTCCAGCACACAGCACTCCTCTGCCCTCCTCAACACCCCCTCGCTGCTTCAGCTTCATTCAAGTGTCTCTGAAACCACACATGCTGCACATAAATGCATCCAAATGTCTGATCTATCTTATCTTAAGCGCTTCTGTCACTGCAATCAGCGATGAAGCCACAGAAAAAGTTAATTCAAAGCAGCTATCCTTGTAGCTGAGGGTCTGCAGCTTCATGACATTTTCAAACTGGAGGTCAGAGACAAAATTATCCAAGTAATCTGACAGAAGTCTGGAAAGAGTGAAATGTTTCCACCCAAAACACACATTCTCATCAGTTTTGTGAAAGCAGATGCAGGACTGACTGTGTGTGTGTACTCTTAACACCCTCTAGTGGTCAGAAATCGCTTACTGCAGCTTTAGGATAGAGCTTTACTTGTAAAAGCAATCTAAGAGGAACATTTCCGAAGTTCTTAAGAAGAGTTTGCAAAACATAAAGTCTAATAGAGAACTGGTCTTGAGCTAACCCATGTAACTCTGCATCCCTGCACCATGGCAGGTGAATAAACGCTATTTCAGATTCCTAGACGTATGTAAACAGCATTATGCAAACTTACCCTGTCTGTCATTTTGTGTCTGTTCATCACACAAAAAATGCTTGATGAGGAGATTATTGGTTGAAAGTTGTGTAATAAATTTGCTGGGAGCTTGTATTCAGTATGCAGTTGTCCTACACGAGTTGTGCCTTTATCTGCCTCCTGATCCCAGAGTAGTTTGGATGAGCATACTTCTACTTATTTCATCCAACAAAAATTAAATCTAATATTCTTTAAGTGAGAGACTGGTAGCACTGAGCGGTAGCATCTTCATTTTCACATCAGCAGCCTAGAGTTGTTGTTTTTTTGTGGTTCATGGTGCAAAGACAGTCAGCCAATGAACAACCATATTACTCTTCAGTTCAAGTGTAGATAGAGCATCTATTGATCGATCCATAGATTAACCTCTTCTTTCTTGCTTGTTTCCAGAGTTAGGCAAGCAGTGCTCAGTCTACAATGGTGGATGTTCCCATTTCTGTGCTATGCAGTCAGGTCGTGTTGTGTGCCAGTGTGCTGCAGGTTACACACTTGGTCAAGACAAGAAGAGCTGTGAGCCTGCAGGTAAAATAAGATGATCACTTTTTTTTCTTTTTTTTTTCTTTTTTTTTTTTAAGTTGTATTAATTTTTTTTTATTGAGAAAGTACTGTATTTGTTATATTCTTGCCTTCCTAATTACAACTGTTAATGTATTACACACTAAATGATATACTTTATGACACACATTACATTTAGGCTGCATACACATTGTACATATTTTATTAATGGTAGAGCCTAGAGAAAAGGAGATAAGCAATCATTAGGTAAGTGTACTACACCCCTTTCATCACATGTGAACGATACAATACACTCTTAATGGTCATACTAGCCTATTAAAGCTGCCCTAGACAATTTTTAAGGTAAAGTTATACACCCATATTATCAGTCTACACCACACTGGATCATCAGTACATTACAGTAGGCGGCAGTAGAGAAGAGCATCCCACCAACCGCTGACTGCGACCATGTAAATTCACCCTCTTGGCCCAAATAAAATCCACTGTACACTGTTTGTAATGTACAGTATGGAAACTCAAGAGGGAAATATAAAGATTACTCTGCAGAGCAGCAAGTGAGCGCTCCATCCAGAGAAAGCTGGCCTCGCTGGCCTCTTGTGCCTTTATACCCTTTGGTATAAAGCATTACAGACAGGAAAACACAAACATTAGCATGATGTTTACAATTTACTCAAGCATTCCAAACCATGTGTGAATTTTGAAGCCAAGGCAGAGGTAGCTTCGGAAACTTTTCCTCTCATTCCATCTAGTGGCTGGTTCCAGAACAACTCCAAGTCCACCTTGGCTCCACCATTTCTTTTGTTTTGGTTCCTTTATCTCCAAAATATGGTGGCAACCATAAACACACAATTTCCTTTCATCCAGCCAAACCTGATGGGTGACACCAGGCTCACTTTGTCCACTAAAATTACAATGTTTGAGCTTATTGTCATCAGGTACCATGATTCCAAGGTACTACAGTCTGTAAAAATCAAAGAATTACCTCTTGCTGCCATTTGGCACCATCAAAGTGCAGACTTGCCAAGTGCAGCTTTGATGAGAGGGGATTGACTGTGGTCTTGGAGCTGCAACCAGAGAAGTGCAGTTAGAAGATGTTCAACGTTCCTCAGTGAGCAAGGGTGAAGTTTGTGGCATTGCCCTCTCTAACCTTACCCTCTTCTCCTGACAAACACAGGCTTCTAAAATTACAGAGATATAGTTACGGCCCTATGGCAGCAACAAGAAGACTGCTAGGTAGTGCTTCATCAGGCATGGACAAGGGTCTTCTTGCTGCAGTCTTTTCGCTGTGGAGGGGCTTCTCATTGTGGCTCCATTTTCTTTGATATATCTTTGAATCTCTATATTTTATCTCCATTACCCCTCAGAGCATTTCTCCTGTGGTATCGTGACCACCTTGAACGTCAGATCATCCAGCGGGACACACACCTCTAAAATGCAATCCAACGGCACCCTGCAGGACACATACTTTGACTTCAATGACACATTCTCATATGAAGACTATGACCTCCCTGTCAATGTTTCCAACCCGCTGAACTCCTCTCTGGCCTCTGCACTCATGCCACGTCTATTAAACTCTCCTGAGAGTGCCGCGCCAACCCCAACTGAGGTTCTCGTGAACAGCAGTGAGGTTAGCAACATCTCAGACGCGCCCTCTAGTGACACCACAGACAAAAAGCAGCTGCCTTCCTGGGTTTTCTACGCCACAATGCCTACCATCACAGAACAGCAAAACACGGACCAGAGGATTGTTGGGGGCAATGAAGCAACTCCTGGAGAGATCCCCTGGCAGGTAAGGAGGGATGCAGGTCGGAGAGAAGGCAGGGAACACAGAGAAAGAGAAATAACAAAGAAGAAGGCAAGAGAGAATGGAAAAAGAATGGATGAGGTTGGGTAGGTAAGATAAGGTTATGCTTTTATTTACTGCAAAAGGTGTTACCTGCATCTACTGGCCAAATATAAAGGTATAATGGGAAGCCACTCTAGTTAAGAACAGCTGCTATCTAAATGTATTCACAAGACAGAGTCATCGCAACAGAAGAGATAACCAGGCAGGAAGGAGGATGGAGGGATAGACTGGCATGGTGACAAGATGGAGAATGAAGCACAGCATATACAAGAAAAGAGAAACCGTCCTATTCTCTATTGTTATTCTGCTATTTGATTATGTTTTATTTTCCTGTGTGAATTTGCAGGTAACCCTGATGAGTCTTCAGAGACAGGAGCCTTTCTGCGGAGGCTCGCTGCTCAGTGAGGTGTGGGTCATCACCGCTGCCCACTGTCTGACAGAGGCAAAAACTGCTGCAGGAGGCTTCTTCGTCAGAGTAGGTACGGAAAAAAAATCCTTATCTCATTCTCTATCCCTTAAATACAATCAAATGCATTACCTACTTATAGTTATTTTAGTTAGTGGCTTTAAATTATTATAGTTGGCGTCATCAGAGTTTTTCTTAAAGGGTAGTTATCTTTTTTTGAAACATTTTTTCACATAAGGAGACACAAAGGATTTCACAATTCTTGCACTTGGTGAATATCATCTCCAAATTTTAACACACCTTCCACAATTTTAGTGATAAAGAGCCGGATCTTGTTGATTGCTTACACCATAACGTACACCTCCTGTCCTTTTCTAAAGTTCTTTTAGATTATGTTCATTATTAAACAAAGATTGTTTCAGCATGTTTTCAAGGAAATCACATTGTGAGGCTATTCTGTCAACTCAATCCCTCCGTTTAGGTGAACATGATCTGCGCAAGTCAGAGGGTACAGAGAAAGACCATTTTGTGGCAGAACAGATCATCCACCCACATTACAATGACCAGAAGTCACGGTACAACCACGACATTGCCCTGCTGAAGCTCAGCGCTCCTGTGGAACTGTCCAACGAGCGCCGTCCCATCTGTCTGGGCCCCAAGGAGTTCACGGAGACCCTGCTAAGGGATTCCAGTACCTCCCTGGTGAGCGGCTGGGGAAAGTTGAGGTTTCAGGGCCCGGAGGCAAGAAAGCTGCAAAAGCTGGAGGTCCCCTATGTTGAACGGACTCTGTGTAAAGGCAGCAGCCGAGAGGATGTCACACGCTTCATGTTCTGTGCAGGTTACCACAGCGAACAGAAGGATTCGTGTCAGGGGGACAGCGGAGGCCCCCATGCTAGCAAATACAAAGGCACTTGGTTCCTGACAGGCATCGTTAGCTGGGGGGAGGAATGTGCCAAGGAGGGAAAGTATGGCGTCTACACCCGTGTGTCACGCTACTACGCGTGGATCAGTCAGACCACAGGGCTTCGAATTAGCTCACAGTGACAACACAAAATGTGCAAAGCTATCACACACACACAGCCAGTGCCTTGACTAAAATGTGTATGAACAGTACAAGGCCAAGAAATCAGCAGTTCATATATGTAATGTCAAAAAACTAAGCATTTATCTATATCAGCTGAGCCATTTAGGGAATAGAACTTTGTTTTCAATTATGATTTCTTGTGTTTTTCTTACCCAGTCAATGTTTGTTTTGACTGTCTAATAAAATAGATTTAAAACACCTGTGTATGTACATTTATCTGTTTTATTCTTAAAATGATCTACTATCATTGTGCATCGTTGGGTTGTCTTCTGGATTCAAATGGTGTGCAAGTATAATTATTTAATTTTATAGCAGTCGTCAACTTATTTTATGCCATCTGTGACAGTTAATATGTAGTTTCCTTTTTCCTGACTTTTTTGAAGCTCTAAACTAATCCTCTGACACTAAACCCTCCAGGCAAGAAATCACACCAGTCAAGTTGAATCAAATCAATCTTGTGCTTATATTTGGGAAAATAATCATATACAGTATGCATTATAATACATTTAAACTTTCACAATAATTCCAAACATCCATAAAAGTGCAGAATGAGCAGAAGCAGCAAACACTAGTTTCTGGTCTCTTGGAAAAGACACATCTTGAAGAGACCAGTCTGGCTGAACAAAGGCAAAGTAAAAACCCATTCACCATGTTACAGCAAAATCAGTGTTGGGTGGATTACTCCAAAAATGTATTTAGGGCTGATTAAGTATGAACGGAACATGAAAAAATAATGAGTTACTTATTTTATTGCTGATTTTTTTTAGATGATCACACTCAATTTGGATTGTCTGATCCTGATACTCAACTTGTATCAAATGGCTATTACATGTCACTAAAACATCTGATGAGTTCCAGGTGTACCTCACAATGATGTGAAAATGAGTCATTGTCTGTATTAGGGTTAATCTGCGACTAAGTTTAAAAGCAGCGTTACGGTAGTCGCTAAGTGACACACTTTTAAACATGTGGATGAGTATCAACATTTGACAACCCACCTAAATGCTATCATTTCGACTACTATCACATCTACTTATAAATGTTCAGTGTTTACAAATGGCTTTGGTGATCATGTAGTGCTGCCCTTCAGACAGAAACCCACTCGTGACCACTTAACACGATTAATGAAAAATGCGCCCACCATTTGCAATATAAAAACACTTTTATATGGCCTTAGAATGTTTTGATCTTTCAAAAAACATCTGCTGTAACATCCCGTTCTCATAACTTTAACATTTCTGGCATATTTACCAACAATTCATGAAGTAATACCACAATGTAACTGTAATCCTTCAAAAGACAACAATAAATGTTCTGGACTATTTACTGTCATTTTATTTTTGTAATTGTATTATGAGGATTACCTTTACAGTTGCTACCCAACACTGAGCATAGCTCCCTCTCTTGGTGTGAACCATAAATGCAGGCAGAGTTACAGCACCAGGGATGGGTTGTGCAGAGAGCCAGTAGTCCATGCAGAGCAGTGACGAAACAAAAACATGAAGCTTGCTTTGCCCTAGTGGTAGTTACAGCAGCAGCTGAGGAAGACCAGAGTATGACAGAAGAGTTGCAGCACAATCACCAATCAAAGATTAGCAAAATCTCAAAGAAAAACAGAACAAAAACTAACGTAATAGCAGCAGCAGCAAAAGTTAATAAATACGCAAAACAACTTCCTCATGACAGAGCTCCTTCATTATTATGTATCAAAGCTTGCCACACTATCATCTGAGTTACAACAACCAGCTCCAGTAGGCAGCCAGTCTAGCCCACACTGCAGCTATCACACACAAGTACTGCAGGAATCACCTCAGATAATTGCTCTGGGGAGCTGGGAAACAATACTGCAGCAGGACAGCAAGTGTGACACTTACACAGTGGATGCATCTCTAGCTGGTAGCTGGCTGCTGGACCATAATGATACATAATTGATTTAAATGCTGGATACTACCAGGTAAAGCTGCTAGCCTCAGCAGCAGAGCAGGACAGTGTTATACAAAAGGAAGCCACAATAATTAGCAAAGTAGTTTGGCACATCAACTGTAATGATATGTTGGTAGGCCTACGTATGGTGTCTGTGACAATCACGGTGGTACTGGATAAGAAAATAGAGAACAATAAAACTTGACTCAAAGTCTTAACCAAAATGTCCACATGTATGAATAAAGACCCCGTTCCCATGTCTTCAACTCTAACCCCTAGTCCAAAAGATAATATTGTATAACTAGTGGAAAAGACAGTCTCTAGTATTGTGAGGTCCATGGTATGTAACTTGCATTGTTGCAGTCTTAGGTTCGTTCTGCAGCTCGCAGCCTTCTGAGGTGGTAACGTCACGTTAGGTTAAAATGTAAATTATGTTGTTTATGTCGTTGTGCTTCTATCTGACTGGTGGGTGAGTGTCCTGTCAGTCATTTGCCTGGTTTTGATTAAGAACTGAATGTACTAGGTGAG